>LYUA01003814.1:42613-56769 GCA_002093875.1 Calopteryx splendens
TTTCTGTTGAATGAGATATGATTTGATAAGGTCACGATGCAACAGTGTTTTCATAATTAACATCGATGAATAATCTACAAAGAATTTTATTTCTGTGGTGTGCATCAATAGAAATATTACTGCACCTGTGAATCCACAGCAGTAGTTTATTTAAGAAAAATATTTACCTTTACGATTACTCTTGACAAAAATTGATTTTATTCACACCAAAATTAGAAAAGATATTTGACTGGCAGTTGCTCACACCCCATCCTTGCTCACATTCGTGAGGATGCTCGGGAAGGAGCGATGAAAGAGACACCGCAAAAGCGTCGCCATGTTTAAATTTTCTTGCATTACGAGCATTTGCATTTCTGAATTTTTTACTTTGCCTACTATGACGGGAAAATAAGGTGACCTATGTCATTAAATCTATCTCATCTTGTTAGCAGGCTCGAGTATTTGTACCGTGCCTCAATCGGTGGCATGGTGGAGGAGGGAGATGACAAAGGCATTTGCCCCTTCGGAAAGACTAATCGCACTCAACGTTAAAAAAGGCATCTGTGTCACTGCTGACAAGTATGATGCAAATACTGTATGAAAATGGGGAAAAAAATTAAAACAAAAGAATATTACAAATAAAAATTAAATAACGATATTTAGTCAAAACATGTTCAGTGATTGCAAATAGAACTAGGTATGAGCACACTTTTCTAGATAGGGAGAAGTGGTACGCATGATAGCTCAATTTACCAGAAATAATTTTATCAAAAGGAACAACTGCCAACAGTAAATAGCCTAGAAATGAGATTAGGATGATTTCTATAATCTATGTGGAGCTAACTTTTACTCGGATGTGAGATTTGGACGATAAGAAGCAATGGTATTGTTTTGTTAACGGCGACTGATGAAAATAAAATATAGCTCATGACTCTCAAAGATAATCCTTCCTAAAACCTCCTGTAGAGTCGTAAAAGATGAAGAGGATATTTTTAAGGCGCATTAGTGTATACTGAGTACCCTAATGGAAAGAGCCACAGAAGGAAGGAGCCGCAGAAAGAAAGAAGATTGTGACAGGTAGTAGGATAGCTCGGAGGGAGGCAATAAACAGCTCTTAGCATTGGGAACGCCAATGAGTTTAATTCTTTTTCTTTGGTTTATTTATCCACAAATTAAACGCCGGAATTGTGTAGCATAAATTGATTGTACTTTCATACACATCACCTATCACGGTTCTAATTTGATTTTTCTACTTTTATGTATTCGTTGTTATTACTTATCTATTTGCTGTAACATTTTATGAAAAAAAGAAAATGAAAAATATACATTTGACGATGAGTTTGAAATTAAATACGATGATTTTATTGCAATGGTACGTGGTCTGGATTTTTTCCCACCCTGAACTTAACGTTTGAAAATGCATCAGCATACCTGAGCACTATCTGAAAAAATATCATTGAAACTCGGCTAAAAATTCTCTAATGGGGAAGTGCTGTCGAGGAAAATCACATTTTGTGCTTCATTATTGAATCAATATTCTGTTTATAATTTCCATTTACCCTAAGAGACTATGTTGACATTTTGTTTCCTGATCAAACGTAAGGCAGTACCTACCGACTCGATATAATTCAACAGCTCAGCAAGGGGAGTTTACTTGGGTGAATTTCTCTTTTGATGTTTGTGCTTTGGATTGAATGTTTGCTTCACAATATCTTATAAAGGATGGATCTCGTTGAGACTCGGCAAACATGTTGAGGGCATCAAAGAAATCTTAAGTTTGACTCTTAAAGACAAATATGTCAAGCAAGGCGTCAAAAAAGTGTATAGCCTACAGGAAGATTATTCGTGGATTTAGACTTCCTTGGGCTAACGATTTTAGCTTTAAAATATAAACACCAATGGTGCTATTCTATGTTTAACGCCTTTGTATTTGGGGGGTTGATTAGTGTATACGCTGTCACTGCGTTAAGAATATGAATATCATGTTATTAAGGTACGTTGCAAATCAAATTTTCACTCTACTGCGCTCAAAATATTTCCATTCAATTTTCATGAGTTCCTATTTTCAGTTTCTTGTAAAATCTTTTCAGTTTTTCGGTTGGTTTGTTTCCCTCTTACTTCTAAAAATATTTCATGTGTTCAGCCTCAAAATATCCTTAAAGTCTCTCTCGTAGACCTATAAGTTACGAATCCTTCGATTTCCCAGGCAGATATGATTCTCCAAAAAATAACGCAGATTTGGTTAAACTAGGAGTGTGCAGAGAGGCTCCAGCTGGGTTTGAACTCGGATCCTTTAGCCAGTACCCAACTTGGCATGTGTAGGGAGTTCGCTTCACACATCCCCTGATGTGTGACTTTCACACACCATAGGAGTTAGTACCTACGGAATGAGCTCTACTTATCGACTACTAACGCGATCGATTACTGTGGTGTTCACTATTGAGCGCAACCTTTATTCTTGGAAACTACTGTTGTGAAGGAATTGCAAATGCCTAACAGTGTGTAAAATCAGTTTTTAACAAGTTAGTTCATTAGTATAAGGTTCACAGGTGTTAGCATTACTGCATTTAAGAAAAATGGTATTACCCATTTACCAATCCTAGAATTATTGTTATAATCATAAGAATTATTATTAATGGTAACTCAGTAATTTCATATCTAAATTATATTCACTTGGATATTAAGCGTCTTCATACCTTCATCGACATTCACAAACTTTTTTGACAGCATTAGACAATAAAAAAAATATCACGTATCTTTAAATTCATTTGGCTGTGCTAATTAAATTTTAATTTTTCTACCCTATATACCTGCGGGATACAATGATGAATACTTGAATTTTAATTTACCTTTACGATTGACTTATAAAATTTCAAAAGGATGTTGACGTAATGCTATGGAAATAATCAATTAACGTCACATTATTTTAAGAGATTATTTCTCCCTTTTTTATAAACAAGTTGGGAAAATTTACCATCGTTGCTTATTTTACCCGGATTGAAATTGTATCGGAAATAGGTTCCGCGGTTTTCACAATGCTTATTTTTTTTGGTCCTTTGGGTTCCATTCCTATGGACTTCGCTGGGTGGATTTCTTGAGACTGCCCTTGTGAGATGTATTGTCTCCGGAAAAACCTTCCCGCTGCTCCTTGACGACTGGAGTGTATTCCATTTATTTTTGTGCCGTCCTTCCATCAAGTGCATTGCATGTATGCCTAACCTCACGTTCAGTGAATCGTGATACTCCTTTCGCTGTGGGACTACCGTTCCTTTTCCTTGTTTAGAAAGTAATATTTATTTCCAATGTGCCTTAGTGTGCGTCAGGTTTTATTTGTGAAAGAATTGAAACACTTATCCTACCATGCTGGAATTTCACTCGAAAATATTGGATGCTGAACAAGACCACAGTGAATGTTGGTAGCTATATTGCTATATGTTTAAACCTTCATTTTGAGCCATTCACGCTTCTTTCTTCAATAAGTGGCTTGTATTTCTAGAAAAGCCAAACAGAAGTTTCTACGGTTTAATCTTCTATTGAAGCCATGTGGAATAATTCAAGAACTTTTTATCATATTCTGTTTGCTCGGCACATCAAACTGTTCCAGCGAATAATTTCAACGACCTCTTGAATCCCCCTCCAACGCACACACCGGATAGTACATACTTGTCGACTTTTCTCATTAAACGAAGAAAAACGTTTTTTTTTTTAAAGTGCCACTCCAAGAACACACAGTCTTTCGCAATGAGACTATTCTCTCTTTTACAGCAGCCGTGAACTCATTTGGTTTCATGTTTCTCACATAATTTTGTTTATCTTGGGGTGAAATATCGTCGTTTCGTGTGTTTTTCATGCTAAAATCATGAAATTTGAAGTTTTTAGGGCGCACAGAAAAATTTCGGGAATGGATTACGATACATTTAATGAAAAAAGTTCTCTATAAAAAAACAAACATTACTACAAGAATTTCATACGATGTCGCTATAAAGGGATAATATTACCTCAATGGGTCTCTGAATTATTTCTCGGAATGCCATTAAATATTTACTTAATTTGAAATTGTTTTATACACTTAAAAGTGTGCATATTATCCATTTAAAAATTCATCCAAATACGGGAATACGCGATTTTTTTGTCATTTCATGCGAGTTATAAACTTTTATTTAGAAGAAACTCTTTTTCACTTCAGTTTAGTTAAGGCATATCATTTATTTTTAAAAATTTACTATATAGCGTCACCGTAGACCACTTGGATTCATTAATACAAAAGGCTGCCGAATAACAACATTTAAAAATTCGTTTTCCCTCTCGCATAATTCACTGTCATAAAAGGCGAATGTAAAAAAACGCAAAAGTAAGTGTTTCCAATGCCAAATGTGTTGAATGAAACTTTTAAATGCGTACTGTTCATTTTATTAATTAAACAATATCTCTGTGTGATACAATTTTCGGTCCATTTCACTGTTAACTTGGTGAAACCCTGTGAACCACATAAATACCTTTGACGCCGTAAAGGTTATGATATAAGAGTTCATTTTTAAAAGATAAAGGATACATTATGAAAGCTATATTATGCGCAAATTTTGTATCTTCAGAAAAATAAGATTAACATTAACAAAATTGTGGTTTTAGAGGTGCTCCGTTTTTACGTCCTTTATGTAAAATTTAATCCGGCTTTCTTTCCAATTTGTTGGCATAAATGGTACCTGAGCCTTTAGGGATACTAAAATAATTGACTTAGTATGAATTCCCAATTTGAGAGACCTTTTTCACGTACATTCACGGTATATCTTCCCTTATCTTGTTCCCACTTATATATTTTTTCTAAAAAAAAACACCACCGTTGATACAACGCTCTCGCAGGCAAAATTCCTCGTCTCTCTTCCACTTTTTCCTTTTCCACGTTTGGAAGACGGAAGCGCCCTCGGATGTGATTATTGCGCACCTTTTCCTTACCCTGACTCCCCTCTTCCCTCCCGCCGCGGCCCGTCCCTCCCCCCTTTGCATTTTACATCTCGCGTAGGCACCGTTTCCACTCACCGAATTCCTCGCGTCAAATTTCCTTTCCATGCTCCCTTGCGTGCATGCTACTTCCTACCTCCGCACTCTCCCAACCCTCACATCTTCTCTACCCCTTCGGAAACCCGCTCACATAGTACTAACACACACGCGCGTGCGTTTCCCTACCCGCTCGCGCGGGCGCTCCCCAAGCTCTCCTTTTTCAACCACTCTCCTCAACCCGCACCACCAATCTCTGTGCGAGAGAGGCGATGCATGGCGTGCCCTCTGACCGATTGAACCCATCTCGCATTCCACAAGGTGGCGATAACGTGGCGACTTTTTTGTTCCCGAGTCCTTTTCCCCTCCCCTCCCCTTCGCTCCTGTGTTCTATTTCGATTCCAGATTTCCAGTTTTATACCCACAGCGGCGCGTCACTTTCCAATATGTACGCCAGCCGGACGACCCGCTCTCCCCAGGGTCGAAGCTACAAAAGAGTGCAAGGCTAATGGGCCTCCAAACAACTTTCGGGAAAATCCATAATAACGTTTCGATTTATTTTTCGAAAATTGAACGACTACTCAATGGTACAACATTTTCAAAATTTTGAAGAAAGTTGTTCGTGTTTTGAATTCACAATTTTTTGCTCATATCTGATGCTTGCCTATGAATGAGGACTATTATTTTAATTTTCAATATGACTGATCTTTTTTCTGGCTCTCGTAAACCCTCTAGAATGCCTGCGTCCCTGTGCTGGCGATGGGTGGTTTGGAGTCAGTGTTATGAATTAAATAACAGAATTTTACTTGTGCACTGACAAGAGTCCTCTGCTTATGGACCACGAATTGTTGCTTTGTCCCTGGGTTCTCGCTCAAATAGCTAGCGCACTGTTTTTTTCCCTTCGCGGAACAACAACATGCGTGCGTGGGCGTGGGATGAGGAAGAATGGAGTCTTCCCTCCATCACCCTTTAACCTTTCACTCGAGTAATCCCTAGGTCTGTTTCTGCTGTCGGAAACACGAGCTAAATAGTGGGACTGAGTGCCTCCCGGGTCGAGGTAGTCCCAAACGATTTTTATGCGATGAAGAGTTCCTTAAAATGCAAGGGCGAGCAGGGTGGCTGCCGTTCTGGGTGAGGTTTCCGGGCAAAGAGAACGGACACTGGTTTCCAGAGCAAGATGCGCGGAGGGTGTGTTGTCAGAGAGGGAGTGGGTTAAATAGTCATAACGTCACGAGTTCTGTTAAACCCAGGGTTCGAATGCTGTGCATTGATTTATTTTTGCATTTCGTACGTCTCGTGTGGCTCGTGAATCCCCGGGATCCCTGTAAGCCTCTCTGTCCTTGTAATCAGATTTCTCAGGGGCCAAGAACAAAAAGTTAGAAAACATGACTGCTAGAGGAATTTATTTTTAGAAACGATGGGAGACCATTATACGGTTACTGAATTCAAAACATTAACTACTTAAAACCAGACACTGTAAGGAAAATAACGAAATAATTATGAAATTCGTCAAAATTGGTCATACGCTTTAACAAAATGTATTACTGCCAATCAAGGTCATTTAGACTTGAATTTCCAATATGCAGGAGTCTGAAATTACGAAAATATTTCAACGATGAAATGAGTTATTCCTGCCATCACATTGAACCCTTTTCATGTAGCGAAAACTGTAAAGGTAATTTTGTATCTAAATTATTTTCATATCAGTACAGTGTCTCCTCTTACTCCCTCTCATTTCATACATGATTCTGTTACTTAATGTGAAACCTGGTCAGTAGGCGAGTGATTTTGGTCTATTTAGCCGCCTTAGTCTTAGGCTCAGAAATAATTCGTGTTCCATGCCTTGAAGGATCAAACTCTACGTGATCTAGTCAACGCTGTCATTATTAGGTTTAATTTTGGCCGTGTCTTCAAAACGGGTATGAGAGTAATTATTTAACGATGTAACCAATGTGTACCAAAAACGTAACCATGTGTTCAGTGCCTCTCAGTGATATGAGTAAACCACATAATTATGTAAAAGTAATCTTATGAGCTTACGTAGGAGACATCCGAACGATGCATATTTAGTCTTTTCTGGGCAAAAAGGTTTAATATTGAAAGTGTTTTGCTTTATGTAGAATATAGGATTAAATTTGGTATTCTTGTGATCTAGACACTAGGATTATTTTAACTTCACGCTTCGCATTGAGCCCTTTTTTTAAAAAAAAACACACTTGTGTATGATAATAATTAATGAAAGTGACGTCCGTTCGTCTGGCCGTTTCGAGCTCCTTCCCGGTAAGCTATATTTCTGAAATCTGATATAGAGTTCGATCGCCATCATGTAAAATCAAACGGAAAAATAACATTCTCCAAAGAAAATTTATTGGAATTCTTTGAGGAGCCATTTTGCCCGATCATCAACGCATTGTAATTCCAAAACGAAACTAGTAAAATTTGAATTATGGCATAAAAATAAGCCTAGGTGAAACCATAGAGTCCCCTCCGATTACATGGCCTTGACTTGAATATTACCTATATGCAAAGGTATTTTCAAAATATTTCCTTCACGAGGAATTAAAGGTACTTACGTGTGATATGTTGGTTTGGGCTGGTTTCAAATGTTTGCATTGAGTTTTACCTTTGTCTATAGGGAATGATGGATCGGAAACTAAGGACGATTAAACTCAGAATATCATGGCCATTGGTATTCTACACTTTCAGAAGATACATGGAAATGATGGGTATCGGCCACTAAAACCAACATATCATTGGATACCAACCAACATATCATCCATTACCTGGATATTGACCTTGGTATTTTTGGCTCAATGATAGTCTCTTGAATAATACTCTGGAAAAATAAAAAAAGGAGTTTCGAAAGAATTTGAAATACGCGCAAATGGATCATCTAATTGATTGATTTCTCATTGGTCCTTCTTTTGAAAAAAGGAGCATATTTTGTGAGGAATAAATTTTCCGATTAGGGAATACTTGGGCTGAAAATAAGTGGCCGGATATACAATGGCTCAATATTTTTAATGTTGGCAGATTGCCATTATAATGATATTAATATTCGTCATATAATGCTAAGCATATTGCTAAGTAGGTATATGTCTATACTTAGCAATACAAATTATAATAGAAATGGTTGTAAGGTTTTCTTAAAGAATAGTTCATTTCTTTTCGTAAATAAGGTATCAAATTTCCAAAATCGGATAATCTAAAGAACATCCCCTAAGAGAGATGGGAACGCTTTGGGTTAAGCGACGCTTACGTAGGCCACCCAGAAGCACAATCCGGGACAATATTCATTTTATGAGTTTATCTGAAATGTGTTTAATTATAATAAGGTTAAAAATTTAATAATTAAATTTTAGTTGCACTTCGAATCAAAAGATGTGAAAAAAGACGCATTACACAGTTCACGCTAAAACAAAATATATTTTAAGCAACGAAATGTCTTGGCATGAAATATAATTTCTAAGAAGTGTTGCCGCCAACTAGGCAATCACAATTAAAATTTCAGAGTAAGAAGTAATTAAATTTTTTCTCTTTTCAGGTAAGTGCTACTTCCACATGTGTAGAAATGGAATTTATATTGGTGAGTTCACAAAACTAGTAATACACAATATCATTATAATTAGAGCGAATTAACATTTCAAAGTATAACCTTCTCTGGCTGAAACATTGATGTAACCGCTTTCTAAGCATTGCATATAAAGACTGGTAGGTAGTGCAAAAAATTATTGGATGCGACAGGCAGTTTATTACTGACGGCGCGTGGTTTTTTTTTAACTGACCCTTTTTGAAGGTTCTTTTTTTTCTCAAATGTTTACATGTGCGTGTTTTTAATTTTAACATATACAACTGAGTGAATGCACCGGTTAAAAAAAACAAGCTGCAATAATTAGATACGGACATTTATTATATTTCTTCTTTCATAAAACCAAAACAAGTAACGATGTTTTTCCTACGAGAGAAAGAGTAAAGTGAATGCCTGTGATGAGTTCTGCATTATCCCAGTATCATTTAAAAAAATCAGGCATCGTTTTCCTTTTAATCGGAGCTAGCGCAGATAGCGCCGGCCGGATCCGTGCCATGCTATCAGGGACTACCCCAGAATCTGCAATAATGCATTAACCTTCACAAATTGAAAGCTCCCGGTTTTTTTTAAATACACCGGACACACTAACTGCCAAAAAAATCGAATATTATTAATCAAAAGAGGAATTCGATCGATACGTTGTATGGACTGAGTCGGAGAGGCAGCTCTCGGCAATTTTTCACCAGTGGCAAGCAATATCGTCCGCCTGGCAGCCTTTCTCCCTCCCGACTAACTTGCTTTCCCCCTTTAGGCTTCCCATCCCGCGAACCGCCATTCAAAAGCTTCACTCCGTTTTCCCTTTTCCTACGTTTTTTGTTACGTGTACGGCATTATCTTCATCGCCTACCAAATCACTATCTAGTGGGGCGCACAAGAGGGCTTTAGTGGTGCTAAAGTTTTTTTTTTAAGTTAAGAGGCTTTCTCAAATTGTATTTTTGCTCGGTTAAGGCCATGTTTCAGCTGGACGAAAAGAGTCTAGGTTTTTTTTATAAAACAATATTTACTAAAAAGTTGGCACGGGAAAGTTCCCAAAGTTCATAGAACAGGTTGGAAATGAAACGAAAGTGAACAGCGTTAGAAGATCATGGAAATGTTACGAATATTTTCTTCTTCGCGTCATTCACCATCTCATCTACCAAGGTGAAAGTTTTGAATAAACGCAATCAAAGTGAAAATGCTATTCTTAATCTCGTAGCTTATTATTATGTTCCACCCGTCTGCCTGAGCGCTTAATTTTTCTTCCCATTTTCAATCAAACGATTTTTAACATCCCAAATAAATACCAACACATACTTTCCAACAGAGTGGAATAAACAACGCATTGAGTCATATTGCTTGTTTTTAATGAAATTGAAAAAAAATTTTGGAAACACGGATTTAAAAGAGTATATCAGAGATAAAGGCATTTACGACATTAACCTGATCCCAATGGTTATATCACAAGAACACTATAGCGTACGGTCCGAATGAACTGATACTGTTCTTCAGAAGAAGAAGATTTTCATACTAGTTCTTTAGTAAAGCAAACCTTATGCCTACATATATTTTGGCTGTTACCTGAAATGTTTGAGACATGATTTTTCAATTGAGTAAAGCTGCCTGCAATTTGCTTGATTAATAAAGTTATAATTGCACATATGTACTTCGCCTAAATTTGTGTGCCTGAAATACTGGAATCCGAGATAAATGAACAAAGCAAAGGAAATATTACTATCCATAAGTAAATGTTAGAATTACTCCAGTAATTTAATTTTTAATTAACGCCCTTCAGCTCACTTGAAGAAAGTCAATTTTTCATACAGAAAACTCAAGTATTCGGTTGTAAATGCGGAGGTGAAACAATGTCTTCATGATTTATTAAAAGTTATTTCTCCCTCCCTTGTATATAATCTCTAATACGCTTTTAGTGGTTTTCATTTCTCATCTAGCATTCGAGCATTATTAATCGGGTTTAGGGAGAGGATGACGGAAATTCGAGGTACACTATGTCAGTATCCCGTCTAGCAAATATTTCAGGGATTCATTAATCGCGCAAGCTTTTATTTTGCAGATTCTTTTGGGTATCATTAAAATGTAGTACTACTAGTATTAGTGGAGGAATCTAGTTTTCAAAACGCGCATTTCACATTCGAAGGCATTGATGGCTATTCAAATAATTAATATGATTAGATCGGAAATCAGAGTGTGCAGTTTCAGATCAGTTTTTTAAGATACCTTATTTTTGCATTATAAATAGCATAGCATATAACCAATAGCATAACCAGCAGCAAATGAATGGTAATCACTCATTAAGCAATGGGCACTAGCATGCACATTTTCCTTACGTAAATGTTCTAAATTAGCGTCTAATTATCACAACTTTGTTTTAATTGAACTCTAAATGCATCATTATATATATAAGATTACAAAATGTGGACCAAGGTAAATTTATATGATTAGAGCAGATTAATAAAAAGGTCATCATTTACGTGATATGCAAGGCTCCCATAATCCTTAAAAATCTTCGTTAAAATAACTAAATTTAATTTTTGTACTTGAGTAGAAAAAATTTGGTAAATCAATTCTTCCGAGACAGAACTGCAATATTTTTACCTTTAATAATTCTTTCTTGGTAAATGGAATACTTTGAGCAAACTTCCTTGGATGGATTTAAGAATAGATTTGCGCTCTAAAAATCGGCAAAGTTTGTCCGGTTGTTGCATGCATATGTTGGATCAGAATGGTAATGATTAATGTTATTGAAGGAGAGGCTTTCTTTCTTCCAACACTTTTAATATAAACAATCGTATAGAAGGTTAATTTCTACCCTAGACATGACCTATTGCTCTCACTGCAATCACTTCGCGGTCAGATTAGAATAGATTCATGATAGTAAATATTTAGCATGAGAGTATTATAAATACGCATGAGTGATGGGGGAAGGTTACAACGGGTGAGGGCACGTGAACGAAGATAGTTTGCTCTGAGTTCTTTTCCTGCTTTACGTCGGAACGGCAGGATGAATGGAGTGAGAATCCCAAAAGAAATGAATTCCGACTTGAGTTTTGGTATTGACAGATATAAATAGAAAACAGATGGCGTGAGAGAATGAGAGGGGCAAGAATGGGTGGAGATGAGGAGGAGGAAGGAAGTGGTTTCAAGGATGTGAATAGCGGGGAGAGGGTAAAAATCAGATCTTATATACATATGAAAAAAGAAGAGTAATATGGAAAAGGCGAACGAAATCCAGTTCGAAGAAATTTGTGGAGGGAGGAAAATATATATACATATATATATATTTCTGCGTTCATGTAACATACTCATCATGTATCCATCTCTCCGTGCATCATACTCTCCCTGCTTAGGCGGGACAGTGCTCCGAAAGCTACTCGATAAGTTTCCTTATGCTGTTTTTTTTTCGATGCTATCTATCGCTTTGTGTCAATGAAGAAATAGTTACACACAGACATATATATTCATTTATTTATATACATTTTTCAAGTCTTTGAAATATAGAGACAAAAGAAAAGTAACACGCACTATTTGAATTTTTGGTTTTGAACCAACTTCAGAAGGAAGAGTTATATATATCATATACATATAGTAACAAACACACACACACACATAACACAGACACACATACAGACATACAAATATTCAACTTTTATGACTCACTGTCAAGCTTAACGAGTGGACACATTTCATTTCTCCTTTTCAATTTCCCTTATAAAAAGCAAAAAGAATTGGGGAAGGGAATGTTGCTTCTTCGAATCCACCCTTTTCTTTCACCATATACCGCCATACTTCTCTCCTTCAGCTTAACAGTGACGAACGACACACCGCACGCCCCACACTCAACGCCCCCTTCGTAGGACCGTATCATCGGCCAAACTCCCGACACTCTCTCTGTTCTCACATATCCTTGATTTTTTTTCGCCCTCACAACTTGGTGCGTTTCCTTCCTGTCCTCCTCGTTCCAAGAGAAACATTTCAACACGGATCTCCCCCCTTCTGTCGTTTTGAACCGAAACTCACCCTTCCTATATCCAGCTGCGACAAACCCTTATCCGCCTCCTGCATCCCTGCCGATCCTTTTATCCTCCTCCCCTCTTTTCTTTTCGGCACCCTCGATTTCTTTCCATCTTCACCAATTCAAGCTTCCACGTCCCGCGTTCGTTTTGATGCTTTCACTCTCTCTCTCCATTATATTTTTCCATCTCTGGGACCTTGGTGATATTGCTGATGGTTTCCGTGATTCTGTTACTGGCTACAAATCTTTTCGAAGAGTATTAGAACGAAATACAAAGAATGGAGCAATCGAATTTATTTTACGTATTTTAATTCTTTCTGAGAAATCTCTCTCAATAATATTAATGCCTTAGAAGTTAAATAGGAATGAATTGATAGTCACAAATACAATTTCAGACATTCATGCATATTTAATGCAGAACTTACATCCAGAAAAGCAAAATACAAGAACAAGAAGCCGATAGCACTTTTCATATTGGGCAGATCATTCCTTTGACCACCACTTTCATCCGTGAGGTATTGATTGACTATGCATATTTTTAGCATCGGACCCCGGGAAGTTTTTTGATGTTTATAGTCGTGGTGGGGAAGGGTTGGTTTGACACAAGAGGAAAAATCTTCTTTCGCAGAATTAATAACTTAGCGATGAAATAATTTGGCCACAGACTAAAGGAAGGTCGGGAACCTTAAAACGCCTTTAATTTAGTATTAAATTCCTTGCTTCATTTTCCCATTCTGCATTCATATATTTAAGCAGGAATTATGATTCGTGAGAATGTCAGGCGGTGTATCGCGGCTTACCTGAGATGAAAAGGAAGTGTTAATTTACCCACACTCCCCCTAAAATTTTTCCCTTAATATTGCAATTATTTTTGACAATAGCTCTCCAAAAGGGTAGAGGTGGAGTAGATTATTTGGAGGCTAATCTATTTTCAACTTAGCTGGCGAATGTCTTCGGCTATTTAATTAAGCGTGAACGTGAGTGTTTTCCCCAAGTAAGATCCGATGTAATGGTGTCGCCCAAGTACTAAACACGGTCAGAGACAGTAGTAATTGGATCATCTCCGAGTGAGTAAGCTTCGATGTGTTCGTCTGTTCTCTTTCATAAGAAGTGCATAACCGTACACTCCTTAATATGTAATTCTAAACCACATTCCGCACACCTGACGCCAGTCATTACTTGAACATAGTCGGAACTCGAGGCGTCAACTACCTTCTTTTGTGTGCGACCCGTAAGAAAATCATGGATCCATTTAATTGTATTTTCATTTCTTCTACACTCTTTCAGTTAATATAAAAGTTTGGCACTTGAAACTTCGCCAAAAGCTGTCTTAAAATCCAAAAAAATATAGTGTTCACCTGTGTCTGTTCTTTTCTATTGATTTTAGAATATCGTGAGCAAAAAGACCCAGTTGCGTCTCGCAAGATCTTTTTTTTTCTTAAGCCGTACTGGTTGTCAGATTATATGTGCTAATGTGTGCTATATGATTTCATTACATCATTTCATATATAATAACTATATGTGCTTTATGATTTCACAAGATGTGCTATAGGATTTAACAGAACAGAGAGGTTAAGGAGATTG
>LYUA01003816.1:48053-59670 GCA_002093875.1 Calopteryx splendens
TAGAATTAATTTTAGTGGGTGCGCCGACGGCAGGGACCATTTTGCTCCCCCAAAATCCTATTATTTAGACGCTATTGCATTATTTAAAAACAAAAATAAAATTCTGGTCAATTTTTACAATATCATATGCAACTAAAAACATATACTACTAATGTAAGAGACGGACTATAAGAGTTTAAGAATCCCTTTCATTTTTAATAACGTTACTACCCAGTTGATGGCGGCGGAGTATTCGCCCAATATGTCTTTATAACTTTTTTTTATTAAAAATTGGTCTCGTAGTCCCCGGTACTTGTTGCACTCCGTCAGTAGGTGCCGAAAGGTCATAGGAGAGTCACAGACATCAAAATGTGGTGGGATTTTTTCCTCACCAAAGAGGAATGCGTGGGTCATGGCACAATGCCCTATCCTCAGCCGCCGGGGTAATGGTAAACTTCTCTGCGATAGTTTCCAGTTGAGGTCGTCCACGGCAAACACGTCGCATTTTACTTCTTGCGACTTATTCCCTACCATCCTCCGCCACATGTTCTTCCATTCTTCTAGTGCTACGTGCTTCAAAAAAAAAACTTCGCCTCCTGTGACGGTACCATTTCAGAGAACGAACAGGGTGCCTACTCTAAGGGCATCCTTAGCGGCAGAGTCGTCTTTCTCGTCGCCTACTATCCAGTAGAACGTGTCCAGTTACCCACAGAAAAGTGACTCTCACGTTTCTCTAAAGGAGGAAAAGCGGGAGATGGTGTTTAGAGCGCTTAATGAATTCGTGAAAATTAGGTATGATGTGCCACTTGATTGTATTCGCTCCTAGTCTATCTTGAGAGCGAACAGTTCTGACGTAAAAACACTGCACAAGGAGGTGTTTTGCCTTCATATCGCCATGATAGTGAACTCGCATAAATGAATATGTATTCTTTGCCTGTAAAAAAAAATATTTTCTTTTTCCCGTCAGTTTAATTTTCTTCGAGTACTTGGAGGCTATGTCCTACGTTTATTTTATTGATATTTTCCCAAGGAATTAGGCCAAAATCACGTTCTGATTGAGACGGAGGGAAATTCAGGATTTAAGTGTGAATAAATAACGTAATCACGTTACAAATCAAAAAAGCATTCATCGCTAAAGTTATTGACTAAATTTCCGAAAAATATTGAAAGAAGAATTTCATGCCTACACTAGGTAGATTTAACGATAGCGGACTTATTTTCATTTTAAACGAGAAGAAAGTCAATTTTATTGAAACTGATTTCTGTCACGATATTGGAACGGTGATACTTTAAAAATTATAATTTTTAAATTAAAATAACTATCAGAGCCGTCCGGAATCTCAAATTAGACCTGACTGATAGCCGTCAGTGTGTCGACACTCAACCATAATTTGATTCAATTTTGTGCTGTCGCTCTGTGTTGTCGTGCAAATTATAATTCTAGTTTATCATACACCCACCAATGTCGCGGTCTCCAGATTGAGCATACAAAAGCTCCAGGGGCGATTTTTCAAACTCAAATATGCACAAAGGAAATAATGGAAGGCGGTGCTTTTAACAATAAATATGTGTGTCATTTCATTTTTTTATTATTTAGCAGGGATGTGTTCCTCTTTTATCTTGATAAAATGGGGTGTTCAAAAATAATTTCACATGCATAGTAATCTGCAATATTTCAATTGGTAATGCTAAAATAGTGAAGTATCTAGCATTAATTCTGATTTTCCAAAAATTAATTTCAAGGACCATGTAATACATTAGGTCAAATTTCAATATAAGAATACGGTTTTTATTTTAAATTTAATCTAATTATTTATTATATTTATTAATTAATCCAAGATATGAACATAATCTAGTTTTGTCTATTGGTTGAAATTATTCAGAAAACTTTTTTCTGGATCGCTTTTGATTTCAGATTACAACATAAATATTGCCTTCGTATATCTTACGAACCCAGAAGTTCAGGCCATTTATTCCATCTTCTTCCATGCTCGGGCAATCTATTGCAAAGCAGCCTAAATAGAAATCCTTGCATTATTGACATAATTTGACGCGATGTGTGTGTGTGTATAAGTTTCAAGTCTTTTAAATATGGAGGCACAAGAGAAAAGTAAAACTCAGTTTTTGAATTTTCGGTGGCTGCACAACCACCTTCATCAGAAGGAAGAGTAAGCACGGAATTGATAATATTTCTTCAAACAACAGATGACAGCGATAGAAAAACAGAAAGAAATGAGCTTTCGGAGCAACGCTCCGTCTTCGGTAAGAGAGATGTAAAATTTATTGTAGTTATGACAATGATAATTAATGCAGAGGAAATCTAAAGACGCAGAACCACGCAGAACTATTTGCCATGATCATTGTTAACAAGGTTTAGATTTGAAAAGGTTGTGGATCTTTGTAATCTTATCTCCTTGTTTATTTTATTGGAACTTAACGTCATGAGCATTAGTTATATTTGTCACATCGCATCATTCAGCCTCTTTTTACTCTCTTATTTACGCCGAGTCTCCTCTCGATAAATGCATTTTTAATTTGGTGTATATAAAAGGAAAGCCTTCATTTTTGCCAATGAGCCCGTCGGAATCTCACGGTATCATAAAATAGTTTATCTGGGACAGGCTCCAATCCAACTAGTATTTAATTGTGAGCGAGTAGTTTCTTGGTTACAGACGTTTTCAACTCATAATTTGTCGCATGTTTCAGGATCAACTTTTAATTCCTTCATATGATACAGCTCTAAACTTTCTAACCAATTTTTACTGTGAAAAGAAAAAACTCGTTCTTTCAAATTTGTGGAATGATAATCCCGCAATTTGTTGATGGACGAACCATTGTTTTAATTCTGTGACGTAACTCATATATGCTTTTAAAGCTTATAAATCACTTTCAGAGGTTAATAAGCTTGTTTGAAAATGAGCCGATTGATTAGTAATTGTTTCCGAGTGGAACTGACGAAGTAGTGCTCCAGAACGATTAAATGATATAATTTCCAGGTGTATATACTCTTGTTTCTGTTTTTAATTCATCTTTTCTATCCATCAAAGTATAATTGTCTTCATCGATATTTTTTCTTGTAGCCTCAGGTTAATAAGTTTAACATTCCTGAACTGTAGATCACGAGTATATTTCAAATTATAGATTAGATACTTTTGTTTGAACACCTTTGACAACTTTTTAATTTTACCGCTGCATAGAGCAAATATGGCGCAGAAGTATTCGTAGTATTCGCAAGGTGATGCTGTCTGTCGTTCTTCCCTTGAAATCCGAGTTATCTGCCATTATTTCTAAATGTTATCGTGGTGGCATGGAAAAAAACTTCTCAGTTGATGGTTTGATTAATAGTGAAACGTGTCTGAGAATATCTTTACATAATTGAGCCAATGGTGATAGCCGTGATAACATTTATGAATGTCAACTCGCGAGCATGGCTGAAAATTCGTGTGATACACCGCAACGATTTGCATCACCGTCAAGATGTATAACTTACAGTGTGTCATTTTGTGATAGTTTTCTTAATCAGGACACTGAAGCATTGCTTGATGTAGGCAATGATGAATTGGATAATCTAATAGTTGAGAATGGAAGTGGAAGAGGTGACATCGCAAAGTCCTTACCTGAGCGAACTGTTTATTCACAGCATGAGACTGGGTAAATTGATAAATTAAAGTTAGTCCATATTAATACAGAGGAAATCTAAAGACGCAGGACTCTTTGCCATGATCAGTGTTCCCTAGGTTTAGATATAAAAAGGTTGTGGATCTTTGTAATCTTATCTCCTTGGCATGTTTATTTTATTGAAACTTAACGCCATGAGCATTAGTTATATATGTCACATCGAATCATTCAGCCTCAATTTACTGTCTTATTTACACTGAGTCTCCACTCTATGAATGCATTTTTAATTTGGTGTGCATAAAAGGAAAGCCTTCATGATTGCCATCAAGTTAATTTTGTTCAGTAACCATTTATTCATTTTTGATATCTTTCTTTATCTCAAATGAAGATTCATAACGAGATAGCATGTATGTTCTTTAGAGATTTCGCCAGAAATATGTACACTACTCATACTTGTCATCAGAGGTTAATGAGTCACCTAGTGTATGAGAGGTCATCTCTACCGCCCATTCCTTTCAGTCATTTGAACTATTATCGTCGCACAGCTATTTACAGAGAAGTTTAGTTCCTAATCAGTTACGTTTGGTGATTATGAGTGATGTCTTAATCTTCTATTGGTATTTGGTTACATTTGTGCCGAGTGCACAATATATATCTCCCCGTTGTTACATTAGTGCCGAGTGCACAGTATAGCGCCCATTTTCTCTATTCGTTGGCATGATCAGTTGATATAGTTGAGTTCCATAATATTGGAGTTGCACCTGCTTAGAAAATTAAGAGTTCCTTCTTGGGAAAATGGATCGCGGTTTAAGTGAAAGTTTTCCTCTGTAAGTTTGGTTGAAATTGGTGTACCTTCTAGAAAAGGTTTTTCATGGATTTTAATAGCAAAAAGGTGGAACTTTAATTGGTTTATCATGTGGGTCCACCCACCTGTTATTGGAATACAAAAGAGGTACACTTGGAAACTCTTTGTTGGTTTTTATAATGCTCATTGCCCTTGGTGTATGGATTTTTATTTTATGTTGAAGTAATGTTTGGCTAAACAAGATTTTTGTGGGTGACTTAACTTGTTTTACAAGCCCTGTTTTGTTCCACTTTTTTATGAAGGTGATCATTTAAAAAGTACATTTTCAAAGTTATTTACTGCGGTGCACCGCGGTGGTTTTATGAAAAAAAGATCCAAGAAAGGGATGATTATCCATGCCCACAAAAATTAAATACTTTCTATTATTTTCAATTTAGTGATCATTTTACATGAGCAGGATTTTAATTTTTACCTTATCTTCCACAGATTAAAATTTCAATGAATAGTTTGGCATGCATATTAGCTAAATATATTGCTTTGAAATTAATTTGATTAATCTTATAAGAAATATTGTACCAATTTTTCTTTGTTGATTTGAAAAAAAATTGCCCGTATAAATAATGAGAAAATATTGTTGCCAGTGAATGAGTGATTTTTAGGAGCCAGGAATGGAAAGGTATCTACTAAATCCTCTTTGTTCTTTCATAGAATTATTTAGAACAATTATGGTTTGAAGTTTCATTTTTGTTCATTGAAATAAAGAATTATACACATCCCACCCTCATGTTCATCCACAAGGGTTAAACAATTTAATTTCATGATGTGTAATTGTGAATATACATTTATATTGATTAGTTGGTCACCCTTGTTGGATTAGATATTTTTATCAAACATTATTTCTAACTCTTGCTATTTTATTCCTATGAATTTAATTTCATTTTCTCTTCCCATTCTGTAACTAACAGTGTTTTTTGAATTGGTTAGAAATTTTTAATCTAGTATCACTATAGCAATCATAGTTACACATTTAAAAAAAGTACATTTGAGTGCTTGGTAATTGTACTTTAAGGTATTTCAGAAAAGCTCTTTTTTTAAATTTATACCTTAAAATATAAAACTGAGTTCTAAAGCAGATAACCTCTGTCTCTAGAGAAGAAATCTCAAAGTTTTGCTTTTAAATTTCCAAGAACGATACTATCTATGATTTAAAGTGATATCTGCAGGGTGCAGTATCGATGCTCCCAATTATTTGATGTTTTTGACGTAAAATGGTGATATTACCAGTCTCTTTTGTCTTGATTATTTCAGCAGTACCAGTGCAGTGCAGCAGAGGTATGGGGGCATTACTAATACTGATGGCACCTCAGAACCACCCGCACCCAATGTTCAACGTCTAATATTTTGTGTCCATGGGCACCCCAAAGGGTGCTGTGTTATATCAAATGGGAAAGATCGGTGTGGATCACGGGAGAAGATTGAGGGCATGAATGAGGAAGTGATTCTTCCTAATCCAGAAATATCTGCAGGTAGGCCTTAATGGTTAACCTTGAGGGTAATTGCTCCAAAGATATCAGACATTTCTTGGTGAGCATTCAAAGCCTACCTAAACGTACCTCTAACTGACTGGCAGAGACTGCCTCGGTAGTCACGAGCCATGTGCCCGGCAGTTGCATGCCACAGTGTATTCCACATGCATGATTATCACAGATGTGCAGGATTTGATTCACCTTACCCTATCAGCATGCGTTCTTTTGTGCCCTATCAATAAGATGAACTTAACATGTTTGGGAGAGGGTTGAAATATGCTCCTGATATAACTGTCTCCTTCCGCGATCTGAGAAATCTCAAAGTTGATGGCGACTTCATCGCCGAAAACTGAAACTCCAGTGCAAATGAATGCTTCACCAGGGTAATTAAGGAATCCATCTATACACACACAACATATAGCAACACTGCCTACTCCAAAGGCCTTCATCACCCTGCCAACTCTCAAGTGAACAATACCTGAAAATAATCTCATCGCTTCTAAATCAGACAAAAGAAATGCCAAAGCGGTTTAACACAAGGACACACCTATGAGAAAAATTGTGAAGAATTTATCCAATTCAACAACACCATTTTTCTAAGTATCCTAATTAGGATTACCAGAAAGAGTGCAAAAAATCCTTTGTCTCCTGCTCCAAGGTCATGCACCGAAAGAGCTGCTTAAGCTCACTTAGATGTACCCAATGATACCCCAGTTTTTTGGTCTTCCCAAGGTTCACAGGAGTAACGTCCTCGTTAGGCCTATAGTGTCCAAGTATCTCAGGTCCCGATCACTTGTTGGCACTTAAGTTAAATTTCTTATTTAAGTAACATTCTAAATTTTCCCCCAAACACGAATTCAAGAACTCCATCAAGCTTGCAAAAGTGCTATCCACGGAAGTGCTGCCCCCCAAGTGTTTTCATTTTTGGTTTTGATGTCACCAACTTCTTCACCAATCTTCCATTTTGGATGCCCTCACCCTTGTGAAGCCGGGGGACCAACCCCAACAATCAGTGAATTATGCTTCTTGGTAAACTCATGCATGTGTCAAAACAGTTTCATATTCAACGGGAAGTTCTACAAGCAACTCGACAGCCTGGCAATGGAACCCCTACTTATAGTGGAAATTTACATAGACAGCCTTGAACAGAAGCTGTTTTCATCTAACCACCCCCTGTTGGAAGACATCCTCCACCGGTACAAATATGTCCATTGTGTGTTTTGTGTTTGGACTGGATATCAAAGACATTTGGGCATTACGAAACAATGCTCAATTCAATAGATGATGACATCATTTTCAGTAGTGAACAAGAAAGAGGAAGATCCATAAATATCCTAGACTAAACACTAACTAAAAAAAATGCGTATTCCATTTTTAGGAAGGAGTGTGATACAGGTGAAATCGTCCATTTCAACTCCAGACAACATATTTCACAAAAACTATCAACCTTCTATTCCATGCTACATTCTTATATTCCTTCTCTGATTAATTAATGTACCCATGTCAGACACAAACAAGGATCAAGAACTGCACTTCATCAGGCAAATTGCCACCAACAACGGTTACCCCGGGGAAATCATTGACAGACTGTACAGGGGGAAACTGTCTTGATTAGCAAAGTTATCTATTTACGGCACCCAACTGTCCAAAGAAGCAAAACTGCAGTGGGTGCAGGGAAATATTTCCCTGAAAGTACAACATCTACTCCCTAAGAAGGAAGTGAGATTCTGTTACCATTTCCATGTAGGGAACCTCCTCAGTCAAAAAAATGAACAAATAAGTTTCCTTCCCTAGATATTTTATGCCACAATGATTGAGCGAAATGGTAAAGGTTAACCTTTTATTTGTAAATTTGGGAAGAATTGCCTTATAGTATTTGAGTTTGCTACCTCGAAATCTTCTAATTTATTGCTAGGATATTGTGTCGCATTGTTATTGCTTTATGGATATTTACCACACAAGAAACTTGTCATTATCTGACACTTTTCAGGTATGGGTATTTTCAAATGGGCCACTTGGTCATCTGGACATTTTTTAGGTGTTGAATTTTTGTCATGGATAATAGTGAAATGGACAGCATTGTATAAATGTCTCGATGAATGTTTTTGAGCGAATGAATTTTCCTGGAAGGCCCTTGGAAGATCCTCTTTCCTTGTTTTGTTTTTAGCCATGCCTTCACTTTACAGGCAGTTCTTGTGTTCATGAAAAGCTCAAATTCTTATGACCTTCCAGGTGCTGTGACCAGATAATTAATTATTGATATATTTATGATGCCAATTCAACCTGGGGAAAAACAGGCATAAGTTGACTAGCAAAGACTAGACAAATATTTTTATTCCAATCTAGATGCATTTACGGCCTAGCTGTATGATTTCAATGCTCGCTTGTAATATTTATCTGTGCCAATTGTATTGTTTTGTTTGTTTTCAGATCTGGGGCACTGCCATCAAGAACGAATCAATGCAGTAGATGTAAGAGCTCGGCGGAAATTGATCATTGCTAGCATTTTGTGTGTCCTTTTTATGATTGGAGAAATAGTAGGTGGGTAATTACTATTACTTTGTACTTTTTTCATTGCTTAACCTTTAAACGCTGAAAGTGCCAATGTTAGTTTGCTGGTTTTTGTCCCTCACTGCCGAAAGTTCCATTTCTGGATTCTCTAGTTTGGATGTCCTCTAAAGATGTCAAGTGGCTCCTATTGGGATGAGACTTGGGGAGTGACTTCAATTAACTATTCCCTGATAATGTGTGTAGGCTCATTCGTTGAAGGTCAGTAGGAAAGGAACGGAGGGAGACTGATTCTCAGGAAGCCTTTGGGTTGGGTAAAGGGTCAGCCTTGGCTACTCTTTCAGTTGTTCCTAAACGTACTCATGAAAGGAAGAGTCTACGAGAATTTGTAAGCGTGGAGAAAACAGCCTATGAGTATTGATATTTTTTCCTGTATACTTCCCTACAAGGTGTTTAGTTTTTTCTGGAGCCAATGGAAATTAAACTAAAAGCTGTTATTCCAACCGGCTGCCAGTAGGTGATGCAGTTTCACGTTAAATTTTTTGTACTTCATTGGCCATTGCTTTCTTTTCGTCTAATTCAAGTGGCAATTTCAACAACCTGACCCCTGCTGTGCTTACTAAGCATAAACTGTATTTTCTTCATCACCATACTTTCAAGTGCAACATTGTAAATTGTGCTCACAATATCATTCTCGTTGTCTTACCCTCAGGTGGAGTCCTTTCAGGGAGTCTTGCCATTGCAACGGATGCAGCCCACCTCCTCACTGACTTTGCATCTTTTATGATCTCCCTCTTCTCTCTATGGGTTGCCACCCGTCCCCCATCAAGGACAATGAGTTTTGGCTGGTATCGAGCTGGTGAGACTTCAACCCTTTCTTTCACTCTGTGTAGCAATTGCATTTCTGATGCTGTGGCGAGCTGAATCTTATAAATGTTCAATTTCTGTCAACAGAGGTTATTGGTGCCCTGACCTCGGTGTTGATGATATGGGTGGTGACGGGTATTCTTGTTTATTTGGCTGTGGAAAGAGTGGTGGAAAAAACTTTTGAAATTGATGCCACAGTGATGTTAATCACCTCAGGTGTTGGTGTTGCTGTCAACATAGTGTGAGTACTAATCACTCGTGAAATTGTTTTATTTTAAAATTTTAATTTTAATCAAATTAAGTGGTCAAATTGTACTGTTAACCATGAATTGTAAACAGTTGGAGGCTTATATCCATTTAAACCATACTGTATATCAACATCTTGATCTATTCAGATAGACATGCAGAACTTTAAATGTGAATTTTATGATTTATGTAGATATTTTTAAGAAAATGTGATTTTTTTCTTTGCTGCTGTTATGCCACAATTTTTACTCATAAAGGTATTTTTGTGATCAAATTTTGTGTACTTTAAGAAGTGGCATGTGTATGTATATATATTTTTAAAATTTTCAAGATTTTTTAATGTGTGGAGATTTTAGATGATAACGATAATAACACTGAATTGCATTAAGTTGGGAATTCTGTAACAGCTGTAGTGCATGACAATGGAACTATACTAGTTATAAATGTATGATAAATAATTCCCAAATATACCTAATTTGTCATGTTATTTACATATCGAATGACATAGAATATATTAACAATTCCATTTAAAATTTTACCAGCTATAGTTCTAATATAACAAAAGGTTTTGAGGATTATGTAGCGTGACATAATCTCAGCAATCAACCAACATAGCTTGGTGTCATCTTAATTAAAAACCAAGCCCTTCGGCATGCGAAATTCTCAAATCAGGTCATGGCAACCGGTTCCTTTCCCAGTGCCAACTGCGGTTTCCCATGAATATTCTGCATCCAAAAAAATGGATGTTCTTTGGGTGAAGCTGGGATGTCCCGAGTCATCCAGATTTGAACCTGGCCCCTCCATTCAGTAGCGGAACTCTCTTCCCACTAGGCTATCATGTCCCTTATGTAGCGTAGATAACGTTTAATTGGAAAAATTCCCATGTGCTTACAGTTAGCTTTCTAAAAGTTTTAATGAGTCACCATAGTCATCTGAATCTAAGATGACCTTTTATTCCCAAATTTGCATCTGCAAATATCCTGAGGTGTCTTAAATTCAGATATGTATATGAAGTAGCAGAAAGATGCAAGTGACTCCAATCTTGGACGTTTTAGCAGATTGGGCTAAATTACCAATATATATTATTCAAAAGCAGAAAAATATGCCCAAGAAAAATTAGCATCGTGGAGTAATAGTTGTGTAGATGTCAGGAAAAGGGGTGGGTGACAAAAGAATTAATGAAATACTGGCTACATTTGGTGTGGAATAGAAGGCCAGGAGCACTTCTAGAGCAATTCTTTGGCTGACTGCAGTCAAAGAACATTTAACACCTAAAGTTTAAAGCATTATGAGTGAGATAAATACTAATCTTATTATAATACCTATAGAAATTGCATCTCAACTTCAAGCTTTAGATGTTGCTGTCAATAAGTGTTTTAAACATAATTTAAAGACTTTGTACTCTGCATGGTTACAGAGGGAGCTTCACAGCAAAAATAAATCTTAAAAATGTTTCAATATTTTGCCATCGGATTAAGCTATCTTGGCAGCAAATAAATCCACCGACAGTGAAAGTATTTAAGAAGTGCTACTTATCCAATGCCGTTGATGGAAGTGAAGATGTTATTCTCTGGGAGAGATGTATAAGTTGAGAGTGATAAAGAAAGTGAGGATTTCATGGACGATGATGATTACTTCTTTTTAAATTATTTTAGGCTAGTTTTCTTTGAATGAGAAAAATACAATATACGTTGTCCATATAAAAAAATATATCATTTTTGCAATAATGAACTCTTACATTTCATTTACATTAAGTCTCTCTGTAATAAAGATCTATGTTATGAAAATAAAAGAGATTTCATGGCAATGTGACCACTCTTTGGTAAAATAACACCTACCACTCCATATTACAACATAAACTGACCCTCTTATGGTTCTCTATTTGTAATTTTACCGCATGATTCCGTGAGTATGAATAGAGATGATCTTATTCTTAGCTGAGCATGATGTGCTGGCTTGCTGACCCAAAACTTGTTGGATTCAATCTTACCCTGTGTATGATTCCAGTGCCATATGAATATAGTTTACATTAATGGACTACTTTCTATGTGTGTAATGACCACAACAT
>LYUA01003817.1:10488-23216 GCA_002093875.1 Calopteryx splendens
TGTGAAGAAAAGACTGGTGAAGACATTAATATGGAGTGTAGTTTTGTATGTCTTGGATACTCTGTCGTCGAGGTAAGATGAAAAGCATAGTTTGGAGGCTTTTTAGGTGTAGGTTATTGTAGAGGGTGTCCATCAGAAACCTACCTTACCTGATAGATTACCATTAATAATAATGAACCTTAGTTCAACATGCTCTGTTATCTTCTGAGATTCTTGATCATCTCCTTAACTTAGTGACTGCCACATCATGCAGCTCATCTCTATTTTTATGCTCGTTTCCATTGTTTTATCATCCACAGGTTTCAAAACTCTCTTATGTAAAAATGTTGGTGGTGATTTTGGAGGTGAAAAGTATATGAAATATGTTTTTTACTGTTGAAATAGGTGTGTTTTCAGAGCTGTAACTACTATTAATAAAACAAAGCAAAAAACTGAAAGCATTAGGTAAGGTCACCTACTTTAGTATTTGGCATTAGTAGGATGAAACGGCTCATCTTTCTAAATCCTTTAGTTTTCATTTGTTAAGTTGTTAGTGCTATTGCAATTATAGTGAAAAATTAAGTGTATGACACCTATATTTCTCAAGAAAACTAGTTAATAACTAATGTCTTAATATTGTAGTTCAAAATTTATGCAGTGGAAGTACTGTCAATATAAAATTCCCAGTACATTTTAATGTATATTGTTCGCTTAAAACTGTTAAATTGATGGGAATCATAATTATATGAGTTCTGTAAAAAAATAAATGCCTCTGTACTTGATGTGTCTGCAGATAAAGACTATGATACCTTTCTATTGTTTAAATAACATGAAAAAATGTTGAGAATGTTAAGTGACAACTCGAGAAGCATTCTGATTTTCCCCAACCATTGGTGCTAGTTCCTGCAGTGTGGAGGTGCAAACAGTTGGATGAAGGGGGAGAAAGCATGGGTAGGATGGAATAAGGGTTGAGAAGAAAGCCAAGGCACAAGGGAAGGGAAAGTGAATGAATGATGAGGGAAAGGGGCCTGAAGAGTAGAAGTGGCTGATGGTCTACCATTTTTGAGGTGATGTTTGTGTCTTATTGTAAAACGCCAGGAGTAAGTGCCTCTGCCCTTGGTTTTATTAATTCATATTGAATATCTGTTGCACTAAAAGAGTAACTCCACTTTCAAATAAAAATTACATATTTTTCTGGCAAAATAACATCACTTTCCACAACAAAATAAACCTAACGTTTACAGGTCTGTAGTTTTCAGTAATAGAAAAAATCATAAATTGTCCCATGCTATATCGATGGAGAGGGAAAAGATTGATTGGTAATGGATGGGTATTCATTGATGTCTGGTGGAGTTGTAAGTACTCATTGTGTAACCCAAAAAGTCAAATGACCTAAATGATTCTGCCCCTCAAATGGTGACATCCAGATGCAGTGTTCCACAGGGCTGAATACTACTTGTTTAGTTTTTCATTATTTATATAGTTGACTCAAATTGGTAATTTATAGTATCACACAAATATGTTTGCATTGAGTAAATTAATGTGACAATAATTGAATTTGTATCCATTTTCACAGGAAAGACAACCATGTTGATTTGATAGACAGCCAACATAACATTACGCGGCAAGGGCAAGCTGTGAACAGGTAATTTGAAAATTTCCGTATTTAGGCTCATAATCTGTTCCTTTTTTAAAAGTTATTTTCATTAAAATCAGTTTCAATTATTTGTAACGATATGTATGAAAATAAATATTTTTTATATTCCAGTGAAATTGTGCACAGTGGTAAGAATGTAGATTTAATAGAAGTTGGAGAGAATGAAGACTCAGATCAGCACCAGTTTGCTGGCAAAAGCGAAGAAAAATCCCCAAAAAGGAGTGATCCCACATGCAGTGGTGAATCACTAACAGATCCACTAAGAAACAGTGACTTTCCACATATCATATCCTCTGACATTTCGCAATGTGGTCAGTATGTTGCAATGGTCTCGTCTGAAAAGAACCTCCTTGTTTGGGACCTGAACAGTTTAGAGCTAATGAATGTGAGAAATATTGCCAGGAAGCCAAGTAGAGTTCGATTTACTCCATTGAGCAATGAAATATTAGTTGCAGGTTTGCTTTTATTTGATAGAATTTGTGTTTTTATATTTTAATATTATTGTTGGTGTGCACTTATTATGTATATATAAACAAATGAATTTTGAATCATTTCGGCTGTGAGGTAACAGATGTAATTGTATGTTCAATTTAGAAATGTCTGTTGTTATCAATAAGTTGAAGATAATCTTGATGTGTAAAATCATATATATTAATATTATGTGTGCATCAGTATATCAATTCAATTTACTTTATGCTTTCAGATAAGTCTGGTAGTTTGTATTCCTTTCCTCTTCTTGATGATGGTTCGGATGGAAAGCTAATACTGGCTCATCTTTCAATGCTATTAGATGTTGTAAGTTTGTTTTAATTCACTCTATTTTGATTTATTATGGATAGAATGTTTTAATTAGTGAAATTTAAATTACTTTCAGGTGGTGACACCCGATGAAAAATTTGTAATTACTTGTGATCGTGATGAAAAAATAAGAGTTTCTGACTGGACAGCTCCTTATAACATTCAGTCGTTCTGCCAAGGGCATATGGAGTTTGTCTCTACCATGTCTTTGTTACCATCCAATCAATCCATTCTTGTCTCTGGCTCTGGGGTAACTATTTTAAAAATTTGGAAGTAATTCCATAGAAATAATGGATAATGACTATCCACATAATTAATTTATGAAAATTAAAAAGGAATATTAAGAAAGAACTTTTTCAATTTTTGGCATTTGGAGACTGAAGAAATTAGACTTTTGGGAGACTGGTAAAATGAAAATGACAAAAATTTCTGCAAAGTAAGCCAATTTTTCCTTTATTTTATTTAAGACACTCGGGTATAGTACATCAATGCTTCTTTGTTCCTTCCATTGAATGAGAGAGAGAGAGAGGCAGTAGTCATTTCAGATGGTGGGCAGTGGAAATATCTACCTCCGGCACGAAAGATGAAGGCCAATTAGGAGAGAAGCAATTTGAGAAGAAGGCCTTTTTGTTCATATTAAAATAGTGAATTCAGATTTGACTTTTTCCATAAAATAAGCATTCTAGCACAGGTGCTGCTGCATATTCTAAATCTGAGTGGAAAATTATGTTCAGTTTTTATGTTTACCCATTCCTCGGAATATAATGTAAATATTTGATTTCAAAGTGAACATTTTTCATAAGTTTGAGACAATATTTAACTTTGGCCAAAATACCTACTCTTTGTTCTATAGATAAATAGAGACTTATGAGACTTCATAGGTGACTATTTTGTGAATTTTAGAGACTTTTTTGTGCTCCCTGATGATGCTTGAACTACTTTGGGCAGCCTTTGCTGGCCATGCAGATTCTCACCCCCTTATCATGCAAAGGAAAAGTGAACTAATGACTCTGAGGACTTGGGCTTTTCACACCCTACAAGTATTATTTTTGTACAAGTATTTTTTTGTATATTATTACTAACTACTTACTCAACTACAGCAGTCTCTGGTTATAGGCTCTTTAAATTTTGGGAGGTAAAAGAAAATTTTTTTATGTTTTGTCGCACCACCTAAGTTTCAACAAATTAATTTTTTGTACGTAAAAACTGCTGAAAAATGATGCAAAATTGTTTACACCCAGCTTGTGAAACAAAGCAATTTATAATGGGTTTCACAATGCTAGAAAAAGATTTTCTTTAAAACTCCCTAAAAAAACATTGTCACTAATTGTAAGTTAAAATGTTTTAAGTGGCAATTTTTTGTTTTTGAGCACATCATCCATTATTTTGAATTTTTAACTCTGCTAATGTGAATGTATTCTTTTCATATTTATTACTAATCTCTTATCACCTTTTATTTAAAGGATGGATCTGTTCGTTTTTGGGATTACTATGATGGAATGGAACTAGAGGCTCTTCATTGCCATACCATTCATGGAGAAAGTGACAGTGAAAGGAAGAACCTAGCTGTGAAGTCCTTCTCCATGCAGACTATCAATGATAAGGATCTCCTGTGTGTCTGTCTTTCAGAGTAAGAAATAATCTCTTCCTTTCCTTTTTGCCGTATCATTAGTAAACAGTATGATCCAATAGAGGTAATAAATTTGAATTGTTTGTAAACCTTCTTAACCCTAAAATTATTACCGTAGTTTCAACTTCGTAGGTACTAGTCTTCTGAAACTACATTTCCTGGTTCTATTTTTGCATGTTTTTATAGTTAGAAAGTGAATAAATATGTGTATGCTCTCACTAATTTGGTAACCATCACATTTACATTATGATTGTAACTTCCTCACAGTGTTCAAAAAAATAGTCATTTGAGGAATATTTCTTGCAGATTTGACTGCAATCATGAGATGTATATTTTAAGTTTTTGAAGGATTCACGGCAGTAGAGTGACTTACAAAAAGCCGACTTTTATTGGTTCTCAAGCTCATTCAATAATTCATAATAGACACATGGAGTTAATGTGGTTAATTGAGCAGCTAACTTTATTGTCTCTGCAAGGTGCATTTACATTAGACAATTACTTATGAACAAGAACATATTGAACATTATACTCAAACGTGTTTTTCATCTCCATTTAGGTAGTCAACATTTTGATTATTAACACTGGTAGGACTCTGGTTTGCACCACTAATATTTTGTGAATTTCAAATATGGCTTGTTCTGGAACTAATATTTGTATAATGAATCGCCAAATTTATGCTTGTGACTAAAATTTATGTACTACTAGAATTGAAATATATATTTCACGGCCCAGCTTCTTATAAGTAGAAATTATTGCCAAAGAAACATAAAACTTTATTCTTGAACAAATAAGTTGTGCAAAATGTCAATATCTGTTAAAGATGAATGGCCATCATATTTTTTTCATTGTTTTGATTATAAGTACCATGTAGTAGATGGGTACAATAACAGGCAAAACTGCCTAATACATGGAGCGAAGAAGTGCGTGCACCCTAATTTTATTAAGGAAGGTTAAGTAAAAACTATAATTTAAAGTAAAAGACTTTGGAGCTTTGCACTTTTGGATAATGAACTCATTTATAATTATATTTAATGAAAACTGCTGTTTTTCCAAGCAGGTGATGACTGGTCATGGGTGATTGGAAAGGCTGCTGATTCGGCTCTTTCCCTTCCCTGTGGTATGCCACCAAATGAAATGAGAAAATACCACCTGATGCGAATGAGTAGGTCCTCATGTCGAGATTTTTCTAGGTTGATATATTCATCGAATTTCTTTTCATTAGACCGGTGATGCTGTCCGAATTGCGAGTGAACATAAGGTTTCATTATTTTATTTACCTGCGCCATGAACTGTTTGAACCCCGATTTCTATTCTTCGGGCAATCCTTTTGTTGTTTCACCTTTGTCTAAACGGCTAATAACATTAAGTTTTGGCTTTATCGATAGGGCAATGGGTTTTTCATAGCCACTTTCCATTGTCGCGGCACTTCACAAATCTTCCGCGTGACCTCTTGCCCTAGTGATGAAGTATATATGAGAGAACGAAGTGTTTTCATCAGCCAGAGAAAACAGTGAATGGGACCCGCTTGATCTAGTGGTGTGAATCATAAAGAAGAGGGGAAGTCACTTCCCCTACTTTCTTTCTCTACTACCATTGGAACAAGACCACTGTTTTTGCTGACTGCTGATGGAGGTGGTAGAATAGTATTCCATGCACACGCCTTAACATTTTTCCGCTGAAGGAATTTGCTGGGGAATAAGTCCACTGCACTGAATACCATGAGAGACTGTCTACATCTCTGAACTGTACACTTTTTTAAGGTTTCATAGTGAAAAATCTCTCAGGCATAAAATTCTACCCGTTGGGTCCATTACCAGTGGGACTTTACAGGTATCAGTGGGGCCCTTATCATCTGTTCCATCCCTCGGGAACTGGACCGACATAAGTTCAACCTTTCGTCACATTAGCAGCCCCTCTTACCCCATGGCCATGGTCAAATAATTGTTAATGCAGTGGTTTTGCAATAAGACCATTTGTTGTTTAGTCAAAAAATGTAACCTTGGAAGAACTTGTAAAAGAACTGGCCCCCCTAACCTGTTGTGTGCATTTCACATCGTGTTGGGCATAGTATTGGGTGAGCTCTACCCTCACCTACCAAAGTGACCTTCGGGTTGATTTCTGTGGATGGATATGATGGGAGACAAGTCATTTTTCATCACAAACCAAAGGCTCCTCTCATATGTCACAAGAATCTAAGGACAAAGTGACCCACCGGTGGCTACCACTGGGTTGAGTGTGTTAAAGAAAATGGATATTCAAAACCTCCCTGAAGTTAACTCTGAATTGGCAGAGTTTATGTTATATTTTGGTTTTTCAGGCTAGTGCATTATTTTAAATCACCTAAAATAATGCCATAGCTGGTGGTTAACCTTTGTTAGAATGTTATTTCATTTTATTCTTTGATTATTTATCTTTATTAAGGCTAAAAGATGATAAGAAAACTTTAAAAATCTAGTAGAAACTGGTTATTTTGCAATAAGTAGATGAGAATTTAGGGGAATATGCTAGGAAGGTCAACATTTACATTTTAAATCTGAGCACAATAGAAAAGATCACTATCCAAGAAAAACTAGGAACCTTTCTTGTCCCATCATATTACTAAGGGATGTGATGGTTTAATGGGTAGAGGGTTTGGCTATTGATCAGAGGGACCCAGGTTCAAATCCCGGGTGATGCCCGTGGATCATCATCATAGGTTGTCCGCTTGCTCAGGTCACTGGTGCCTCCATTCCTCTCTATCCTCTGCCCTCCTCTTCCAAGTCCCTGTAACTTCCTGCTCTTTTCAGATCATCAATCATCTTCCTTCTCCTTCCTCTTTCCCATTGTCCTTCCACCATCCTTCTAGCACATCACGTAACAGATATCCTTCCTAAGTACATGCCCCCATCCATTTCTTCTTCCGGTCTAAAGTGACTTTTAGCAGCTTTCTTCGTTCTCCTTCCCATTTCGAATATCTCATCGTTACTAACCTTGTTACTCCACTTTATGTTAAGCACTCTCCTCCATATCCACATTTTTAAGCTCTCTCTTCGTTTTCTTTCCCTTTCTGATTTGTCCAGGTTTCCCCACTGTACTTAAAAGCCTTCCAAGCAAAACACTTAACCATCCCCTTTCTCATCTCCAGATCCATTTTACTACTACTTAATAACATCCTTTCCTTTCTTAAAGCTTCCTTTGGCGTACCAATTCTTGTTTTTATTTCTGCTACACTTTGCCAATCTTACGTCACTTCTTTTCCCAGATATTTCAATCTTTTTACTTGCACCAGCCGCTCTTCATCCTCCATTCGTAAGTTTTATGACCTTGTTTTGTTTAGTTTGAATCTATATTCCACTTCTGCCTAAGGTGATCTAACATCGCAATCAAACCCTCTTTTTTTTCTGAAAAGAGAACCATATTGTCTGTGAATCTGGTAGATTTTATTATTTTTCCACCAATGCCCACTCCCTTATCATTCTTCCAGAACTTCCATAACCATATCATGCTTTCGTAGAAATGTTACATCTCTGGTTACTGATCTCACCATTTCATTATGCACGTACCTCTTTTATTTTCTTTTGCAAATGTTTCCCCTACCGTGATGGTGTCCCCTCGCATAGGTCGATTGTAGGGTTCATTCCAAGAGAACGGATCTGGGCACCAGTGCAAGAAGAAAAAAAATGAGGAGGAAGGGGAGGGGAACTTCTGCTTGCACTGGGAGTAGGGTAGGAAAGGAGGTTATGGTGTTTTTTTTTGTGATTTCCTCAGATACGTTATGGGCGACACCATGGATGGCTCTTTTATCATCATCGGAACTCTCGTAGAAAGGAGAAGTAAATTGCAGGAAGGGAAGGGTGTGGAATCAAGAGGCCTGGGAAAGGGAGGAACACAAATTACAGGAAAAGAGGAAAGGAAAATAAATGGGAACAGAACCACCGTGACTACAATCACGGCGAAACGCAAACTACTCACACCCACGACTGCACCAACCACAATCCAACGACAATAATCGCCACAGTCAGGAAGGCAGGTCCTAACAGACCCCCTTTCGAGTCAGGAGACCTCTCCCTCCTGCCCCATCCAGCTGGGGGCCTCTGGGTAAAAGCAGGGGACGAAAGAAAGAGGAGGTACACCAGGTGGGCATTTCAGCCCTCACAACCAAACGTGACACTACTTTCAACTTTTTCTGTGTAATATTCTTTGAATTACCTCTATGGTTTGATCTCAGTGCTCCTATTAGATGGGTTTTTGTCCAGTTTTGTCCATTTGCCAATTTGAGTCTGGTGTGATCTGTTACTGCGGTTCAACCTGAATTTAGTAATTTTTCTGATAGTTTCATTACGATCTTTGATGTTACTAAAGCACTAGTATCTTGCTCTTTTCCTCGGAACATCTTCATGTTCCATGTATATTCTTTATCAGAACACAACTAGAATAAATTTATGCCGTATTTATGGGTCTTCTGAGGAATACATTGCTTCATAATAAGGCGACTGCTGAAAGTTACTTACATTTCATCTACAATAAATGTTCCTCCAGAAGTGAAGCATTGCTGCCACCTTCTGGTTAGTGCATCTATTAGAGGCTCTATTTTGAACCCCTTATCCCCATTTGGACATTGTTCATTTTTACTAAAGTGTCACAATCTTAGCAAGAGTTTGAATCTATTGTGGTTCATTATTCTTGAAAGGATACTGATACCAAAAAGTCTCCTTTTTTTCACCAACATACCCATATAGCCAATAATAGTATCAATAAATCTCTTCATTTATTCTTTCATAATAGTTTCCCAAGAATTACATCATCTACGAAAATGGTAAAAAATGCAGTGGGGTTCCATTAACCAAATCTGCTGCTATTTCTGAGGAAATCCCATGTTCTCCTTCAAATTCAAGGGTTTTGTGGCTATCTGTAGGGTCACTCCAATCGTTATTGGTGGCCAGTACATCATTAGAAGTTAATTTGATCGCCTGAGTCGAAAAATGGCTCCAGAATTTCCTCACTTGTTGTTGAAGGGGGGTTTCCCATTTGGTTTTCAAATTTAGGACCCTCAGATCCGGAAGAAGAAAAATCAGACATCTTCTCTTCCTTCTTCATTGCAGATTTGGAAACTTGGGTCTTTAAGAGAAACTTTCATCAAAATGGCATCATCTTCCACATCAGAAACGGTACATAGAAATTGAAATGCATACATATGGGAAAATAGTTCCGTACAGACTTGAAACTTTAATTTCATATCTAACTCAGCTGCATATTATAGGACTATAAAAATCTCATTTGCCTTCTAAGTCCTGGTAAGATTTGTTGGCTAGTTCTATAATTCTTCTTGTCCGATCTCACATGGTAATGAAAAGTTACAAAATTGATTAAAACCTTACACGGTACACAGATAGAGTGCAAGGCCAATGACTGCTTGTTCTAGTAATTCATCCATCAAATGTAAGAGGTGAAGTGGAAAGAAATATAACTAGGACATCTGAATAGTATCTGTTTTGAAGAAGTGACTTTCACAGTTTCATCAAATTTTGCATGAGAAATATTCCATAAAGGCTATAATTAGTAGCAATTGAGAAACTAATACGATTACATTTTGACTACAAAGTAAAGTTGTTGTCGTGAAATGTAATAAGGCAAATGTAACAGGTTGCAGCTCGAGGACAGGGGAGTACGGGGGGTGGGTAAGGGTTTTGTGGAAGGGGAGAGTGGTGGAATGGTGAGACAGAAAATAGTTGCTCACCAAATTATGTGTAGAGCAAGAGTAAAAAATGTTACAAAGTAAGTATCCAGCAAAGAGCTCCTCCAAAAGAAAAGCAAGCGCAAGGAAGCATATATCTCAGCGTGGACCACTGTTGGGAACACCCTGGCAGCGTAAGACCAATAGTTGAGGAATTAGTTAGAAGACAAGATGCATTCCGATTGAACCTGTCTCTCACTGCCACTGAGATCTTGGTTTTAAACCCATCTTTTAAATGTTAATAGAGAGTGCGAGGTGCATCTTGTCATTACATAAATGTATATAATAATTTATAAATTATTTTTAAATGAGTAGTTTAAATGTTATTTGAAGTCTTATGTTGTGGTAATTTTTTTATTCTATATATAACAATGAAGAGGTATCATAGTATTGAATATTAGTTTAGGTATACATATTGATGATTAAAGTGAAGGAAAAATTTTGCTTGCTAATGAAAAGGCTAAATTGAGTTTTTGCAAGAGCAAAATATGCGACATGTGACATTGAAATAGAACAATATCTCATTTTGTTTGTTATATGTCTTGTCTGCCTAATTTTAACTGGGTATAGTTCTGGCATACTTTTGGCAATAGAGCTTTAGTTTTGTAGGCTGCATCACAACTCTTCTCCTCTGTGCCTTTTATATTATTCTTGAGGATACATTATGGGGAAGTTACAGTGAGTCCCTCAAATTAACATTTAGAAATAATAATGTTTGGTACTTGAGCTGGAGCTTGTGGATAGGTAGATCAGCCTTCACTTTGTGACGTTATATCTTTGTGCAGTCAATCATTTTAAATTTTCATTAAAAGTCTTTCCAGTGTTAAACATAATTGCAATTTGCTCAGTAATATCAATACATGAATATCATGCCACTACAATCAACACCTCTATGAGACATCTTATTAAACTTAATTAACTTGAAATAAACAAACAAAATTAATGTTCAACATTTTACTTTTTTCCTGTTTAGATTATGGCACTATAAATTTGTGACAAATTTCAGTGATGTTTATGTAAAGTAAATGCACCTTGATAGAATTGAAACCTGTCATCTGTGTGTTTTGGAACCAGAAGTGGTCTGGATTACCAATAAATCATCATCCATGCTTTGTAATGTATGTTGCTACTTTCATATCTTAGGTATAGAAAACTTAATCTTTAACTATCAACAATAAATTCCCTACAGTAACATAACTTTATTTTAAAAGTCTGCAAGACAGTACATATAATGTTTTAAACCTTGGGTGAAAGGTTGTTAAGTGAATCCACAAAAATGACAACCATTAGTTAAAAATTAGGCCCACATCATAGACAACTATGTAGATAACAGGGTTTCTATTTTAAAGGTTGGCATGATCTGACATAGGAATCTGAGTGGTAGTATTTGGGTTTTTAAGGTACCCAAGCAGGTGGGAGCAGGTGAAATGTAAGTATGCTCAAAGTTCACAAGAATTTTTCAGTACATCTTATAAATAAGTCGTATTGCTACATAAAGTAGATGATAGATATGCTTTTCAGCAAAACTAGCACCATTGAATTTCAACAATGAAATTATGGTTTTGGCTTGACATAGATTTTTATTATCATCGTTTTCATGTACAAGTCACCTTATTTAAAAAAAAACAGTAAAAACAAGAGAAGTATTATTCCAGATTCAGTCCCTTGATAGTGAGGCCCATTTGTGAGTTTCACATTGAAGTTTAATGATCATAACCATATTTCTATCACATACTTAATACAATATTTTCTAAAAGCTCTGAGGTTATTTTTTAATTTAATTTCTTTTTTCAGGTTTTGATATATGTACATATATGTATTCAATTAAAAAATTATTTTTTTGATTACACCTTTTATGTACATAAATAATATGGTAATTACCATTATTTATTGTACAGCATTTGCTCACTTAATTATTTTTTGTTATAAATTCCACAAAATGTAGATACATATTTACCTAATTAAGTTTCAGGGTTTTGGGCTTCACTTTGTGGAATTTTTCCATAATGGAAGAAAAAGAGATAAACTTTGTATCGTCTTCAGGTTCACCTTCGGATCCAAAGATGGTATAAAGTGTCGAAACCATGGTTGTGTAATAAATTTTATTAAGTAGAATTTACAAAGTTTATATCTTTTTCTTCCATCATTTAAAATTGTATTTTCTGAATAAACTGAAGTATATTCAATATTATTATTTCTTCAATTGTTATCCAGTTCAATCTTTTAATCATATCTATGAGTCCTTTTTTGTTTATTAAAAATGATTCTTATTGTCTTATTTTGTAGGCTTGGCGATGCTATAAAATATTACTTTTTTAAGCTACACATCACAGTTGAACAATGCTTGAAATATGGTGCAATAATGGTTTTGTATACGGTTCCTGAATTCTGAATTCAATTCTGAATTGCCTTAAATTCTTTTTAACTCAACATTCGTATCCTATTTTACAATTTATTTTTTAATTGCATAATCTGCATGAGATCGAATTTTCAGATTACTGTCAATGTATGCCCCTAAATATTTTACCATGCCCATGTATTCAATTTCAATACTGTTAATAATTATTTTACAGCTAGAATTATTCATGGTTATTTATCAAATTTTGTTGGTCGTGCTGGCCATTAAAATACTTGGATTTTTTTAAGCATTTATTCCTATACTATTTACTTTGCTAGTCAGTTTAAGATATCACAGTCCATATTTATTGGAAGGCATTTATTTTTTATGTCTTTACCAGAGCACCAGATAAGGGTATCATCAGCAAAACGATTAACCAGAGCTCTTGTTAGAGCTTTAGACATGTCATTTATGTAGGTACATAATAAATGATAATGGACCCAAAACACTTCCATGGGGCACTCTAAACTCATTTCTTATTGCACTTGAGGTATTATTTCCTCTTCTAGTTCTTTGCTTCCTATCAGATAATTAACTTTTGGTCCATTTTTAT
>LYUA01003819.1:45310-56527 GCA_002093875.1 Calopteryx splendens
TATATAATTGTTGTATATATAATAAGTAATAATAAGTGTTTATATATATATATACATATTTATTTATATATATATTATTCTGAATTGCGCACGCAGTGTCACGATTGGCACCAGCGTCTTAAAACGGGCCGATCGTCCATCACGAAGACGATCACATGCCTGGTATATCGTACACCTGAAGAGGGAGATTAAGATTGGAATAGAAATTCACTCGTATAGATCTAACTAAGTTTCTCAAGACTACCACCATAGTATGATTGAATACTTCTTATCGCGTCTATGACGGTCGTGCAATGTTGAACAAGTCCCCTTCTGTAGTAGTAAAGTAAAATTTAAGGGTGCATTCGACGGCTTGGGTGTCCCCATCTGCTCCTTGACATTCCTAATTTGTTCCTCGTGCTTCAAAGAGTCCCTCCGACCGATCTCCCACCGGAATCCTCAATCTCTGAAACCATTAATCAAACCTATCTCCTTCAATATGTAATTTCGAAATGAAGGAAATACGCGAAAGGACTCTGAATTGGTGAAGAACTGAAGACTGAAGTCAGTTGGATTGGAGAGAGAATTGACTGGAGAACTTCAACAATCTTCATCAATCTGGGGTTTGCGCAAGGAATCGTCGATCGCAATAATGCCTAGTGATTAACCGTCGAGTCGCGAGATGCAATTGTTCGAGTCGCTCGCTACAATGTCTTCTCTCTCTTTCTCTCTCCCTCCCTATCTGGGTGTGACGTAACTCTTCCGTCACGCAGAAGGAATTTTTTCAGTCCGTTTCGAACGCAACGTGCGGTTCTCCTGTAATAAATTGACTCTGGAATCTAGACGAGTGTTTTCTTATTGTTTCATTATTAAATGAAATGTCATTCCAGTTTAATTTGTGTATCTATCGTTAATATTGTTAAATGTGGCGTACGAACTGTGTGAATTGTGACTAATTATTTTATTTCTTCAATTGCAGTGGATATGAAATTCTCCCCCCTTGTGAAGTGCAATCGAAGGTGCCGTCTCGTCTCGTAAGGAATCGGAACAGCTTAAGGTGCTCCCCTATCGCCCTCTCTTTAAGGATGTCGGTGGAAGGAGAGTGAGAGAGCGCGTTATAAGGAAGGAGTAAGGAAAAAGATAAAAAAAATGAAGTCCACGAGACAAGTGAAAGTCGAGATCCGCATAACTTTTCTGTGATGTGCGTAAGAGAATTTAGAGAAAACTTTCGCGTGTGAATGCGAACGCGACAGTCATTTGTGTCGCCATTTTCCGTTCCGTATTCATAATTGGACTCTCGTTGCCAATTCTTCTCGGTGAAGCGACTGATGTATACTTTCCTTGCGGCGGAAGTAAATAATGGCGTTAATTTTTTTCGGAACTTTTCAGCGACCAAGTTATATTTTGACGACGTAACGTCTTAATTAGTCAAACTTTATTCTTCTCAGGCTTGAGTTACTCTGGAAACTGCCTGACTCATTTCTTTTTAAAACGATGAACCGACGTGTGTACTACAAGATCTATAAATACATTTTTTTGCAATTGAAGTTTTCCGAGTGACCATGTGGAATTTAATGCCCACCAACCCTGTTGCCCTGGTTACACTATTGGCATCATTCGAGTGAACGTGTTTCCCATTTGGAACCTACGAAGAATCTACAATAGTGCTTTCATTCCTAATTGTTTTTGGTGTCGTTGAAGTGTCCAATTTCGTTAGCCGGTTTCCTTCCCAGTGCTTTCAAAGTGTCTCTTGACGGCATTAAAATAGTGTTTAAAAAAAATATATAATTATATTTTTTGTTTTTCTTTTTCCTCTGAATAATTCCCTCTTCTTCCTCTTCTGTGTATAGTGCTTTACAGTGTCGCTCAACGGTGCTAAAATGGTGTTTGTTTTTTTTTAAAATATAGTAATTTTTCCTAGGTGTGGCGCAAGTTCCCCTTATCCAACCGTGCTCAACGAGTGCGTAATAATTCCTTCCTCTCCGTGTGAATGACAGTGTTTAAATATTTATTCGTGAAGTGCCGAATTGTTGATGTGAAGCGTGGTGGCCCCATTATCCGTCCGAATGCTCCCCCACGCTCCTTTATAAGTGCCGACGCAATGATAGGTAGTGTTTGTTTTTTTGAGGTGATTGTGTCTTTCTGTGAGGGTTTCCTGTTCTTCGATCGGGGCCTTGAAGGGATTTGAGAGCACACCCACGCCCCTACCTCTTCAAACGACGGAGGCCCGAGGACTCCCTCAACAAAGGTAAAGATTATGAGAGATGAAACATTAAAATGTAATAATGTCGCTTTTCTAAATGGTTGGCAGTGATTTCGGATATCCTGGTGTCCGCTAAGGACTGTAAAATCGTTATCGCACGAGACGCTGTCAAAACTCAAGCACCGTTTTCGTGTAAAAATATTCACGCATGGTATTTTTGTTTGAATTTATACATGTACGTATGGAAGAGCACATAATTTGAACTATTTTTTTCGACATAATTTCTGGCGTTTCTGAGAGGTAGTTGTGTGCCTATCGTATTACCTGGGGACCAGATTGTTTATTCCCACTTCAATAGAACGGCGGCAACCGCCAATGAAGACAAAAGATCTCCCTCTTTTGAGTGATGAAACGAGCCCCCTCTATTTATTTCGGGAGATTATACGCAAAGGAAATCGTAATAAACTCTTGATTCTCCATAAAATGTTCTGACCAATTTCCCTTCAAATCTTCATTGACGAAAGAAAGCCGTAAAGTCTTAGTTTCCGTCTTTCGTTTATTGGCCTTCGCCTTGATCTGTCTTTATCAATTTTTTTTAAATTCCAACACTCCATAGCATTACACTGTCACCATAAATTTCGAAACGATTTACCAATCTGAATTTCAGCGGGTTTTTGAACTATTCTTGCATTGGATAACAGACCGCATTTCACAGTCCGCGGGAAAGTTATATGGATTGCACAAACAATCAAAACATACGACTTTCGAAGCGCCTCTTAGAAACGGCCTATATTATGTCGAAAAACAGTTTAAGGTAATTTCCCTTTTCAAATGCAAAAAGTAAAAAAAAAATAAAAATCGGTACTTAAGTTTTGGACAAGCCTAATAGTCTAAAAACCATCTGCTATTGTGTTTGTCATTAAAAAAAAACTTTTTTGGCATTTGTTCTGTTGATCAGGTAAGTAGTTCTAAGGATTGGGCTCAGTTCCGTCGAGCGATCCGTCATTCCGTCAAAGCTTGTTCTAGCATTTAAAAATTCATGCAATGAAAGAATTTTAATTTTTTCATTCGATCTTAACTTTCGTTCTCAGCAGGTGTCGATTATCCATGGTTTGACAAATGTTTTGGGTCAACTCAACTCAATCTGGGAAACCTCATTTGTAGGATAGCAGGATAAGGTGGAATGCCAATGTCACGTAAAATGACATTCTGTTCGGTGCGTGCTGCTATTTGCTCTTTAAGCGAAATAATTCTCACTCATCACGGACGAGCAGATGAGTGTTTTTTTCCTAAACATTGACCATGGGTGAAAAGGTTTATCGCTTCCCCACACATCTCCATGGTCCATCCTCCATAATTCATCGAGTACTTGAATGCTTAAGACAGGTGATCATATTAATTACTCGAAACAGGATTCCCTATTTTCACAGCTTAAATCTCTCTTTGCCTATGAAAGTATGCAATGAATTTTTGGTCAATTGTTTCACAGTACCCTGGTTCCTTCACAGCTCAAAGTCTATGTACAAATACTTTCCCCCCGCTGTCCCATTCCATTGATTCCCAAGTGAACCCCTTTGACCACGGAATGAAGCAGTTTGACACTCGCTGGATGTGCCCTTCGTGGAAGACATTTGAAAAAAAGCTAAACATTTTAACGGTTAATCGCTTACCGTTGAATATACTAAAAAACTAGAATATTACCGCAAATGGGGCAGGAGTTTCGAATTCGAATTTCGAAAGTTTTCTGATGAATTTCAGCTATATGAATGTGGATATTCAACAGTTGAACTACAGAAATTTAATGGAAGATCGGTTAGATTCCAAAAGTGAATGCTAAGTTTCAACTATAATTGTTGAGATCCAACAATGATATTTACGAAGGATGTAAATGGGTACCTAATCATATAGACGGAAAAGAATAGACACTGCACTGCAGAGATTTCGTCTCTCGAAAAAGTCTGGGGAGTTTATAAAAAAAAGCTAATGGAAATTAAAAAAAGGAAACCACGGAATACAATGGTTCTTGTTTTCTTCGCTGCCATATTAATGCACAATTTTACTAGGTAATACTTTTAATTATTGCCCGAATTATGGTTTTCGTGAATTCACCTAAAGCAAGATTTTTTTTTCTCTCTGAAATATAGGTAGGGACAACGCTGGACGACGGACAAGATTTGACCGCAGCGAAGGTAGGGGTCGTCCCAAGGGTGTACCCGAAGTAAAATCAAATATAAATATTTTTAGGGACCCTAGTAGAGATTAAAAAAAATTAAAAGGGAATTTTACCATATCCAGAGTTAATAATGTCTGTTCTTCAACAATGTTAAAATGAAGGGCATGAACATTATACGCGTATCTCGCAATTGCGTTAAAAATGCCGTGCTATTCATGTTATCACCGGAGGACAAAATTCTTGTTACTTTTACGACCTCCTATCAAATCGTAACGTAATTTAAAAAAATAATTTGTCGTTGAAGGGGCCATTTAAAAAAGATTTTTATGGTGATTTAAATATAGTAAAAATTAGTTCTTATTTCCGTCTTATCATAGATTGTACTTGTGCCAACCCTTTTTTAGTTCGGCTATCACCTTATTTTTAGGTAAATAATTGATATTTAATATTTATAACGAAAGAGTTTTCTGTTTGAGACCAATTCCCTTCGCAAAGCTAATGGCCTACGAGTAAAACATGGGGACTCCTTCGGAAAATACTCGAAATTCTCGAGTCTTGACGATGAAGTTTTTGACTTCACAACCTCGAAAAACTTAGATGTTTATACACAATAATCGGGATTTGAACAGGCTGTTAAGTCGCAAACTCGACATTTTTAATGTACGAGATTTCCGATTGTTCAAATGCCCAATCTCGAACCGTTGGTGCCAATGAAGAGTCACGCCCCCTTTGTCTCCCTTCTATCACGCGCAACAACAGCCGTAGGGCATTGTTGGCACGGTGGAAGGAAGCACGGCGCTGAAGCAAGGAAGACTGACAGGAAGTATCAATTGGAAGCCAACAGGCAACTTGGTCGAAATTTTGATGAACCCTGACCTGAAGGAATATCTGAAGGAATGACGAGAGACCCTGAATCATCCTCCTGAGGCCTCTGGATCCAAATGGTGAACCCAAACCTATTCTAAAGTCCTGGGGGCAACCGTCTGTGAAGCAACCGACTTCTCGAGGAAGGAAATTCAGCATATTAGTCGTTAATGACAATTAAGTTGGAGTCACCCACCACACACGTGTGTATAAGGAGTAAAGGCACGTAATAAAACTGCAACGAATTTATTCTTATTCTGCGAGCTGAGCGAGAAACCATCTCATTTGATGTCAGCGCTGATGGAATCAAGAACCAATGGGGGCTCTCTTCACAGTTAGCATCCCACCTGCGCATGCCGTGGAAAGGACCATGAAGATCACTTCAAAGAGAGATTTTTGACCTTCAAACGCGAAATTTGAAGAGGATTGACTTTAAGGAAGATATTCACCCGGAACTATGGAAACATGTGGAAGAGCGGTGACGAATTCGCACGGGAGTAAATGAAGGAAATATCTCCCTCTTGAAGAAAATTTTGAAAACGGATTCGGAAAAGGAAAGGCAGCACATGTCTGAAGAGATCGGAATTTCCCGCATCGTGACCAGACTATGATGACTATCCGGAACATGGGAGATAAGTTTTCCGGAGAATACAACATTCTACACCTGAAGGTAATCGTAGACGGGAGCGTTTCGGCGATCCGAGGTATTCTCGCTCCTCTGCCATGTATGAGGATGACATTCATAAGAGGATTAGTGCCAATTGGTTGCTTATCATTCAAAAAGGACTCGAACTGTGTCGTACTTTGACAACGCCGAGATTGCTGTGTCACAGTCTCGATAAATCTCCCATTTTAGTACCAAATTCCGAAAATACAGAATTTACTTCGGAATTGTAGGGGGTTTTGTACAAGAATCGGTATTTATCGGCAATGTCGAGGCTCGACAAGTTCGAGTCCTAGGTGAATGAGCTCCCAGAGGAATACAGTTTGCAACGGATAGGGTCCAGAAAGACAGAAACCTGCTGAAAAAAATTGCCAAAGGATTATTCGGAACTAGAGCAACACGGGAATGGCCAACCAGGATGTAGCGAGGAGAAAAATCTTTTGACTTTTCCCTCATTAATCCTTTCTACGCCAATCTAACAGCGTGCGGATAACTCTACACTTCTCACATCTTCGGACGCGGAATATTGGCCTTATGAAGAGAAAATTGGGGTAGATTCAGCAGTCCGGTCAGTAGAGGACCGGAGAATTCCGCTTTGCAGCATCTCAAGAAGCAGAGAAAGATATTTTTTCTGGAATTTTTCGGTTCACATCGGTGGAGCCACATCATAGACCAGAGTATGAAAATTATCACCCCTGATACGCGGTCTCTTTTTAGGCTAATGGAAAACCCTGGCCAGGGCAAGAAAGGGAATGGAAGGAGATGTGACCAAAAGTTCCCGAAGACGACGTACCAGGGAGAACTAAAAGATGAAGAAAAAGAAAACGACCCAATCCTTCAATGAAAGTCTTCACCTTAATTGTCTCACCTAACGAAGCATTACCCACCCCACGAGGAAGCGAAAGGACTCAACTTGACGAACGCGAGACTGCTCTTATTATGCCCTGTCTTCAGCAACGAGGCCCAAGGATGATTCAAATGACGATTCAGGCTGGATTAATAAGTAATTGAATCAGCAAAAAGAGTTAAGCTTCCTGACAGTCACCGATCCCTGCGGGATATTTTGGGAAAGAAGATTCAGGAGGAGTAAAACAGATGATCCCCCAGTAGGACGTCTCCCGTAGGAAGAAACCCTCAGAGCAGTCCAAATAGGACCAACGTAGACTACAATAGCAAAGAAGTAGGCTACTTGAATGATTTAGGTATGAATAAAAGACGTCCAGAAAGTGAGAAAAGATGCATCAAAGGAAATCGAGGACGGTCAAGTGCGTTTCTACAGGCGAGGCAGATAGAAATATCGCTGAAAGTTCTCTTTCTTCAGAAAGATGGACTTTCTGTTTGATCGTTATTGATTGGCCGGAAGGAATCGGCACACGTTTCTACTGGGCCATAGATCAATCGAGAAAAAAAAAGTTTTACGTCTCGAGAACCTCATTACCTTCGCTTTCTTCTTATTTATTTTAATTTCATACCTATCGCATTGGCTCTGTAGTGAGCTCAGCTATGGCTGTAATCTTTTGGCAATAGACCATCGAGAGGATTTAATTCCACGTTCGCATGGAGAGATGGGGGGAGAGGATGGAACTCACACCATGGAATCCACCGCTCGGGACAACGACGCGTTCCCTTGGAAGATCGGATAATGCAAAAGGAAGAGTTATTTGGGATGACCTAAGCCGATCGCCAGGAAAATAAGACTAAAGAGTCAAAAAAAGGTGTTTGAAATGAAAGGAAGGTCGGCCTAAAGTTTTACACTGCTCAAATTCACTCTCCTGGTAGAGTGACATTATAATCAAACTAGTAATGATTATGTAAACGAAAGGAGAATAATGACATTGTTGAAGGGAAGATAGGATAGCTTCGGGCCGTAACAATTACCCCTTCTCTTCCCCTTGATCGTGCATAGCAACTGCCAAGATTCAGTTGTTACGGCTGCTTACATAACCGCGGTTCCAGGGCAAGGAAGACATTTTTTTGAATGGTTGAAAGTGGGAGGCTACCGGTATCTCGGCTGAAATTGCGATTGGAAGCATTGGACCAATTTTTAAAAAATTTTTGGGAAATAAAGAGTAGATCCTGAAGCGGCTAGAGATACAGAAGTTGAACGATTGGAGAAGTTAAGGCTTAAGCTGAATCGTGGGGAACTCTTTGAACCAGATAGGATATCTGGTGTAAGATGGGACCCCGATTTCACTGGACTGTAGTCCAGGCCGAACTGTATGGGTTATCCTGGACCTGATCAGTGTTCCGGGATAGGAGTAACCACAAGGCGAGCTGCTGATCGATGCATTTACGTAGTAGTTGTGAGGTGGGACACTTGAGGACCGAGGCGCGGACGACCCTAGACGGACGCGGGAGGAGGCTGCAGCATCAACAACCAATGGACTTGCGCGAGCCGGAGGCACGGACGGAGAAGATAATGTCGAAGTTGCATCCAACCGAAGGGGGAATGAGAGAGGACGAAGTCGGCGACGCCCAACGACGCCAGTGGCCGCGGACCACCTTATCTTACTACAGAGTAAGAAGAAGAGAAGAGGATGTTACACGAAACTTGTAATCAATCTAGCGATTTAATTCCACGTTCGCATGGAGAGATGGGGGAGAGGATGGAACTCACACCATGGAATCCACCGCTCTGTACAACGACGCGTTCCCTCTGAAGACAGGATAATGCAAAAGGAAGAGTTATTTTGGACGACCTAAGCCGATCGCCAGGAAAATAAGACTAAAGAGTCAAAAAAAGGTGTAACGGGCCAACTTAAACTGTGTATCCAAAGGTGTAAAAGGCGCAACTTAACTTAAGACGTAAGCGAAAAATGTGTCGAATCAATCATTAGTAGGTACCTAAGTGAATATTCTCTACAATCCGGTCGTGTCCCGCACCTCCGGTAGAAATTTCTGAAGTAACATCAAAAAAACGAATTTTTCAAAAACTATTTCGTCTCGTCTCTTTAACCTAGCTTTCATTAAGACCATTTCTTGATGCAAAAATTAACTTGGTGTGGTGAAATTTGAAAGGCTTTTTGTCAGCACTAAAAAAAAGGGGTTTTCCCTAACCTGATAAAAAGTTGAGGTGTAAACCCCACGGCATTGTTGACGCGTTGTCACCATAAACATAAACAATGAGTTTTGATCAGTATCAATTGTTGTTTTGCACAGTGTTTGCTTCAAAATAGTCTTTGTTTTGGGTACGCCCTTGGATTAAATCCTCCCGCCATCTCCCGTTCTCTTTCAGATACCCCGTTCTCTTTCAGAAAATCCATTTGCTTCTAATAATTTACTGTCCTCGCGTCGTTTCTTGAACGCGATATTTATTGCTGATTTTCTTCATCCGCTAGGTGGTAGGGACACAGAGAGAATTTATTTACCTTCTTTGCGACAGCACATCCACGATGCGCTATCGCTTTTTTTTCGAAAGAAAAAAAGGAATTGTAACTTTTGTTTAGTGTTATAAATACGTACTTAGGTCACGAAGTTAGAGAAAAACTGTCGGGAATCTCGACTTGTTCTTTTTTCTATTACTTCGATTTACCGAACTTCTGTTGTTGATTTACTTCGTCGCTGAGGTGGCAGGGACACAGAGAGATGAAGAAATGTATTATCTTTGCGATACTGCCTTACGTCTTTTTTTAAAAAATCTGACGTTGGAGTACGTAAAACATTGATTGTCAGCGAGTAGGACGCAAGCGTGTGTGTCTACGACGTAACATACCTAATGTTGGTATTGTTTTGTTTTTAATTCATATGGATATAGGAGCATTGTTTTTTTTGGGGGACGGTAAAATTAGTTATGCTTTTCCGTTTTTTATCTTTAATATTAATTTTTTAATGTATTTCAAGTCCTAATATATGAATATGTCACTAATATCGAAAGTTTTTATTTCAGGGATCTGTAGGAAGGATTTTATTTTTAAAATAATTTTAATTGTGTTTGCTTTGAAATAAATGTCTGTTTCCACTAACAACCGAGAGCCACGGTCGTGAGCTCCTCTTGTGCGGGGGGGTCTTCAAGACATTGTTTCAGGCCTCCATCGGAAGATTGAAGAAATCTTACAATTCACGCGGGACTCGATTAATATTTGTGCTTTATAGCACGGATCTACGGATCCCCTTAAGAATTCGACTCTCAAAGAACATGATTTTCTGCTTGAACTCTTGGCCCTGATCTTGTTTTTATTGAAATGAGGCAATCCATGGACGCGATACACGTAAAAGGTAACTTGTCCTTTTTTTCAATGGGCTATTAGATTTAAAGAAAAATGCAGCGAAGTCTGAGATCTTGCTTCACTTACATTTGAAAAAAATTCACTTCAAAATTATTTTGAGAGTGTCTTAGAAATGTGGAAGGTATAATCGTTGTATCGTAATAGATTATAAAAATTAGTTGAAGTTTAAAAATTAAATTATCCATCGGTACTAAAATATTACTAAAAAAATTACATTTATTTCATAATGGTTTATTTGTACGGTGGATGCCTCTCGTGCTAAAAATAAATACATTTTGCACAACTTTCAATGTATCCTTAGGCTTCAAATTTTATATGAGACCATGCTATCTATGTTTTAGTGCAGTTTCTCAACATGGGGCGTAGGCCTCAACAAGGGGGTGATTTGAATATTTTTTGGGGAAATTAGAGATTCCATAAATTGTGGTTTAAATTTATTTTCAATTAATGCAGAAGGTCAGTAAAAACAGTTCTATCCGTTTATTTTCCATTGGAAAACGCTATTTATATTGTGCTCTCTCAGAACTTGGTTGACTACTGTGCCAGAGCATCAAACCCCTTAGTGGCTGGTTGAAGTGGGGCGTTATCCAAAAAAAGGTCAGGAAGTTTAGGGGTTCAATTACGGAATAATTAATCAGGAAAGAATACATTTATTAACCTAACGACTGATAAAGCATGTTTTATTTAAAAAAAATAGGAGATTGGATACAAATTTAAGGAATTCTTGGGACAGTAGCGAGCTTCGTGTTAACCGTTGCCATGGAGCTAGATTACGATCTTATTAATTTCAAATTATTATTTCCACGAATGTTTATTTACAAACAACAGTGTCCTCCGACAGCCTCTTTTTTTCCTCCACAAAATAACCACTGTCCGATTTCCTATTCGTTGGTTCGAAAACTGTTTCCCCGAATTGAGAATGCGTTGAAATTTGTGGAATCGAAATTCCTGATTATCGATCGTTTCCGAAGCAATTATGGCGTTCCGCATTTTTTTGCACCGTTAAAATATTTTTTTTTGTTAATTTACGAGCACTCCTCGTCATCGCGATCGTGTTCAAAGTTTTCTTCGTGTTACAAACGAAATCAATTTTCTTTTCTACGGACTG
>LYUA01003820.1:6085-16622 GCA_002093875.1 Calopteryx splendens
AAAAAATGGAAAAAATTGAGCATCTCCGATCATTTAAAAAATTTATAATGTGCCCTTTTCTCGGCATTTTCATAAACCCAGAGAAAGATTTTCCACCATTGGAGGCGAAATAATGCCCCAAATAGGAGATTTTCATACCCGGTCCTTAGGTCCACAAAACCCGACCCGTAGTTCCGAAAAAAACGTTAAAGATGGAAAATTTTTAACATTTCCGATCATTTTGAAACTTGTCAGGAGCCCTCTTCTAGACAATTTATTAAACCGCAACCGCAATTAATTTCATACCCGGTCCTAAAGGTGCACAAAACCCGACACGGGAGTCGTTTAAAAAACAAAAAAATGGAAAAAATTGAATATATCCGATCATTTTGAAACTTATAATGGACTTATATACCATTGGAGGCGAAATAATGCCCCAAATAGGAGGTTTACATACCAAGTCCTAAATTTCCAAAAAAAACCCGCACCGGGGGTCGTAAAAAACGACTAAATTGGAAAAAAGTGAGCATCTGCGATGAATTTGAAACTTATCATTTTTCCCTCTTCTCGGCATTTTAATATTTAACCGAAAGAACGGATTTTTACCATTGGATGCGAAATAATGCGCAAATGGGAGTTTTTCACACCAGGTCCTGTATTTCACAAAACCCGACACTGGAGTCGTCAAAAGAACCAATTATTGTTACCTAATGTTCTCTTATGATGGGAATCATCATCATAAGTTGTTCGCTAAATACACACGAGTTTTGGACGCTGTTACCAGTTAACCCAGGGTTAAGTCTCAGGATTAAATCTCTTTATCGTAAACGAAAGTGGTGGTTACACCCTATCATATCGAAATCCTTAGGCCCGTTTTCAGGATAAAATTTACAAGAACTAGCCCCTATGTAGTGCATTTAAGATTTAATTACAAGGTCAGTAAGGTAATTCTTGACTTCATTTCTGTTTAGACACCTCATTAAAAATGAACAAGCCGTGAAGTAGATTATTCAATTTAGAAGTATTTTGTTGCATGTAGTTAGTTTTCTTGAAACAGTTGGAATTTCCTTTTTAGACGCCCAAATTGAAAAGTAAGCACCATTTATAAACGCCACCGAAAGTTGGAGGATAAGAAAGCCCGATTTTTTGTGCGCAATCGTGTGCCCACTTTATTCTTGCTAGCAACTAGCATGACATTAATTAGTCCATCACTATTTCGCCAGTATTTACATTGTTCTCTTTATCACAAAACAACTGACCGCGCGATTTGAGCTAAATAGTTACTGGAGGCACGAAAGTCGAGGTAGGTTGTACTCTTTTTAACACTAAAATTGCTGTTTACGTCTCCTAGGGCATACTCGTGAGATGAAAACGAGGTGCAGGAAAAACCTGGTGCATTTGCCAGCTTCATTTGTTACAAATAAGGAAAGTGGTCACAGTGTCTACTAGGATTCATTAAAACAAATAGTAGAAAAATATTCTCATGAAAAAGTTAAGCACGTGTATTATTTTGCGCTAGTTAGACCTCACCTTGAGTGCGCTTCGAGAATTTGGGTCCCAGCCTAGTAGAAAGAACTAATATTTAATATTAAACAATATATGAAGGAAAAATTTGTGAAGAATCGTTATGGAAGAACAGACAGCGTCACATTTTTAATGGATGCCCTTAAAAGGGAGAAACCGAAGCACGAAGATTGAATGTACGACTTACACTGTTAAAAAGTTATAAATCATTCATATTTAACTCTTAAACAGAAGGAATCATTTTACTCCCCCATAACACTGATATCAAGCTTATATATAAGGCCAATCAGCCAAGGGGTTCCAGTCACTGCTGAGTTCACTGGAGAGCCAGTGTGATCGCTATGGAATAAAAAAGAATGAGAAGAACACGAAGGTGTTGTGAGGTTCTCGAGAAGCATAAGAAACCAAAGATTTTGGGAGAAATCCGAAGACGGCAGGAAAAGTGAATGGAGGGCGTGCTGAGAGAGGGAATGGATTGTTGAGGAATGTGACGTAAGAGGACAGAGTGTTGGGGGCTAAGCGTGGGAGGGGGAGTGGATGCAGGGCGCGCTGAGGGGGCTTATCTATCAGAAGCCTACTTTGATCGGTAGATTACCATGTACGGCGGTTTGTCATCCCAATTGCGAAAGGATGCAAAATGGTAGGTAATAACATTCAGTTTACTTAATGGCTGGTGACATGACACCCCCTGCCAAACGCTCTCGCGGCGGCTTGCAGGGTGTAATATGTAGATGTGTGTGCCGAAAATTCATCAACCCTGGGGCCAAGGGAATGAATGGGGAATGGCAAAGGGCCACCAATCACTCGGGAGTCGTTCGTGAACTGCTCGTCCAATGGACCTAAACACTGTGCTTCTAAGCATAAATGGGGAGGCGCCGGGTTTCCATCTCCATTTCTACTCACCTCAATTCAAAGGGATTCCTTCCCATCACACACACCCCTCCCCCCCCCCAAACAATCCCTCCTCAGCTCCGCATTCCTCGCTGCTTTATTTTTAGCAGCAGATTATTTTCAACACATCTACGTGCTATCGCGCAAAAAAATAGAGGAAGAGATAATAGAGGAATAAAGAGAGGAAAGAGTTTCCAAGGCAACGGCGCTTGCATGCGGAGATAACAACATGGCTCGGGATACTTAGTCACCACTTGTTCGCATCACACTTTGCAACGGCTCCTTACGATGTTTATCAGTTAAACTAATTCGTCAGTTATCGCCGGCTCACGGTAGAAATTACTACCGTGTTTAGTAACCACGGTTACCAGCTTACATTTGTATAATGAGCAGTTATTACCTCACTTATTGTTCAAAATGGACTGTACCCACCTGTGAAGTAGGCTAAAGAGTGCTCATGAGCACACAGCGATTGCGCCGCCTAAATGCCACCAGTTTAATTATTTCTCCTTTTTGGAAAAAGGTGGCCATTTGATATTTATGATAGCGCCAATTGTAACTCGGGAGGGCTGCTCATATCCGACCCAACACATGGGGTTGAAAAAAGTCGAAAATGCCCTGGCGTGATTGAAGGACGACCCCGGGGCGGCATCGATGAGAGCGTGGAGGTCGTGAGGACATGGAGACCTCACCAGATGATTTCCTGGATCATGTGAGCGGGAATTGGGAGCACAAAAATTGGTGAATAAGGCGGTCTCAATATCCACGGATACAGAAATATATCCCGAGGAATCCAAGAAGCACGCTAACATGGAATCGGAATAATAGCTAAATATTATTATAGTAAAAATAATAACAAAATAATTCCTTCCGTGTAAGTGCTATGAACAACAAACAACTATTCTGGTTTTATGATGAGTTAAATATCATTTGCTTTCTTTAAATCCATCTCAAATAGTTCTCAATACTAATAAATATTTTCACACGTGCGGTATTTCGAAAAACGTGTCATCGTGATTTCAACAATGAACCATTACTTGAGTGTGTGAGTCACAGCGGCTAACCGGCCCCCGTTCATCAAAGGCACTCTAAAGTTTCCAAGTCCCTCGTCGGAGAAAGATTTTGGGTGGGCATTGCGTCACTGAATATTGACTGAACATCGATCGCCAAATGCACAGAGCACGATGGCGGAAGAATATTATCGGCGGTCCGCTTCAATGCAGCGCTTAGCAGTATTTTATTCATCAATCATTATTTAAATAACATTCCCTGCCAGCGTATTGCTGAAAATTACCAGATTCGAAGAAGGAATATTGAAATTAGGCTGTACAAACCCAGATACCTAAAAAAATAAAAAAACAAATGAAGACTTAGCATAAAATGTGGCGTCGATAACCGATTAAAATTAATAAAAACCTATATTAAACATATTAATTATCACTAGGGGCGCTGGTGAGGATATTGAGTAGGGGTTCACTGCCCCCGCAATAATCCCGCAATGCCCAATTCTACATATTCGAAGCGGAATAGTATTGCTGCACGGTTCGATGAGTTATTCGTCAATAATCAAAGTTGGCAAATTTTCTTTCAAGCGAGTTAAAGCACGTTCGCTACGAAGTTACGAGATAACGGCCATATTTAATTGAATGGAAATCTCAGGAACTTGAATTTCTTCTTCTGTCAGTTGGAGTTCCTGTTTTAACTTTCTGAAAAAAACCTATCTTCTGATTAGAGTTTCGCTGCCCCCAAACGCCCCTCATTCCAAATTCAATCGAAATTGAATTATTCGAAATCTTGGAAAATAGATCACTTTGGATCATGGAATCTACTCTATGGAAAATCCAATCTTCGGGATTTTTCGTCTCGTACATCTACAAAATATCCCCCAAGCTGCTTCAAGGGCGGATCTTATGTAAACCTGGACACATCGACTACAAGCATGCAAAGTTTCAATTTTCAAGTTAGATTCGAAGTGGGTTAGATTACGATTTAGGAAGACATTTAATGGTGTCAGCTTGTTAGTCAACGGAGCAAGTTATCGCAGATTCGTGAGCATCTATTTTTCAAATTGTTATTTCTACCAATGTCATTTTAATATCACTGGTATCAAAAAGTGAGCCACGATATGCCGACACTCCCTCCGAGAGCAGTCAGAGCGGAATGGGAACGGAGACCGCCGAGAACGGCCTCTGGAAAACACATTGGGGCACGGCCTAATTTCCCGGAACGTCCAATTCTCTATAGTACATCCTGGAGTGATGAAAACAGGGAATCAGCAGGGAGGTTCGATTATTCAGGCAATATTGTTATCCCATGCCTTCTCCGCCACCTGAAATTTAGAAACGGAATGCAAAGAGGCGGCGGTGGATATGCGAACAGATTTACCGAAACTTACTTCATTACTTTTCCGGTGATTCTTCCCTTCCATTTTCTCATATGTATATCCTACATGAATTCTAATTACTTCTTCTATAAACCAATGCACCGTTGATTTCTTCCTTGTTGTTGCCCTGGCCGAAAAATACTCTGCAATTTGCATACTTGCTTTCTTCTAATTATATATAAGACGAAGGTCAGTCTATTTTTTCAGCCTGTTTCATATATTATCCTTTCGTGCTATTTTGTTATGTTTCCTTGAATATCTCCGTATTATGCCTTTTCACGACATTATCCGCGGAGTTACTTGTCAATTTTATGTTTTTCCTATACCTTTCGAGTTCTTTTCCCAATGCTTTAAATATAGAACTTTGTTTTTGTAATATTGCTCTCATAGGATGACTTACAGCCTATACTGTAAGTTATTCTATATACCAGATCGATATGGTTTCTTAATCGCGAGAGAGCAACCATCCATCGGGTGAACTCGTTACTTGTCTGCTTTTATTACGTCGTCGGCAAATAAACTAATTTTACCTCTTGCGTGGGAATTTTTGTCGTAAATATGTAGTGGGGAGAGAAGTGGCCGTACCACGATTACTTCTGGCGGATGTCCCTCTCTTAAGCTCATTCCATCAATTTTATTACTTACGTCGACATAACAAGTTTGTAATCCAGAAAATCACCTTTAGTATTAACAAGGGAAATAAAAACTCATACTTGGGTACATAATTGCGTCGGGTTTGTTGATAGTGCCATCATAAATTTCGAAGAGAGAAAATTGGAGCAACAATAACCAGAGGAATGAAAGATCGTGGTCGAAATAGAAAAGCACTTTCACTGTCTCACGCCTGAATCAGGCGCATAAGAAACCAAGGCTACAGTGGAGTCGACTGAGTCAGTGCTGGATGCTCACAAAAATCACCTCAAATTAACACGAAGTTTCATTTTTAAAATGCATAAGTTTACCATTTTTAAAATTCTTCAAGCTTATTTCAGAATAATTAGCTGTCAATTTCCAATCTCACCGGCCCCTGAGATTGAGATTACACGGAGAATACACGGTGGCAGGCTGTAAGTTGTTTTCCAGTAAGGCTACCTACCCGCCAAGATCTGGAGAAGAGTACGTTCCGTTAAAGGAAGGACCTTCCAAGTGTCGTGGAGATTCACTTATTCTTATCAAAAACTTACAGCTTACTTCAAAATCGACGATCAACTGGAAAAGGGGGGGGGGTCATTGCAGTTCGAATTACCCATCGAAATTTGCTTTTGCCAACTGCTTGTTATTTTAATAAATTAATTTATCGCGTGGAATAAAAGCGACATTGATTGTTGAAATTGATTGACGGGATCCGGGGACACACACGAGTCCGGGGTCAGATAACATGGCTTTCTCGTGTGCCAGGGACGTTTTGGCTACATCCTGTCCCAGATAAGAAAGTTGTGTGAGAAAGGCTTTCCATGAGTCACTTGCGGTGCTAGGGCGATACGGCGTACTGTGGGATCGCTGTTGGGCTAAAACGTTTCTTCCGGATTACACCTCAGATGAGATGGAGGATACCGCAGCAATGATGTCGCTGGGGCAACGGCGCGTAAACACAGGACGAAGTCCCCTCAGTTGACCGCCTGGTGGCGAATCGTGAGGTTGCCTAGAAGTCACATTCCGACAGCAGGCGCAAGTACAAATCATCATTCGAAGACGAAATCCTTGCAAGCCAGCTGATGACTTGAGAAGAAAACTTCCAAAGGTCTGTGAGATATTTTTTTCCGAACCACTTATCTGTCCCTCGGGGGGGCCTGGCCCCAATCCCTCCGATCCCTGGATTTCCCGTGTTTATCGTTCCATGAGTGCTGATTTTTTTTTCGTTTCATTTGCAAGTATCTTCAACATTCCTTCAATTGTCACGAGTTTTGTGATTCACGACAGGTAATTCAGGCCAATGAGGTAAACATACAGCCTGTGCTTCAATTCGTGAGAAAAAAAGATTTACCGAGAAAATGAATTAAGTGGTTTCCGGCTTAACAATGTGGAAGTTCATGTTCAAGAAATGAATGAGAAAAACTATTTATTCTTCTACTTGAAATTCAATCGGTACAACTAGTTTCGACGGAAAGGCGTCATCATCAGGTACCTAGGTACCTGGTAGCCACCTACCTACTACCAAGGTACCTGACGATGACGCCTATGCGTCGAAACTAGTTGTACCGATTGAATTTCAAGTGGAAGAATACATAGTTTTTCTCATTTCATTTCTTACCGAGAAAAATTATACTTAAACTAGGAAATTATTTAAACTTGAACCGAAATTCTTATTAAGTGTTTATGTCGAGTAAGTAATGATGTTTACCCGGAATTAACATAATGTGCTCGCAATTACTTATTGCGAAAATTTTAACATGCTCTCCCTTGGCATGACCCGGCAGTGATATCTTTCCTCGAGTTATCACCAGGGGAAATTATTCCTAGCGTTTCTTATCGGAAACAAGATTTTTTTCAAAGGTGATACCGACCTACTTGGTCTTTGGTCATTCGTTGACTGAAAGCAACGTAAAGCGTCCGAGTTATACATTCAAAAGTAGGGAAATGCTTCGAGGGCGAATAGTAAAGCGATTTACTATTCGCTCAGGGTGACTCAATTTGTGGCATAAATCCTGTGGACTTCCTTCGAACGTCCCCTATTTTCATTTAGCCGTGGGTCCATTAGTTCTGAAAGAATTTTGTGACAAATAATTACCGTATTGCCTGTCGGAACACAAATGGAAAAGTACTGACACTTCCAGAGAACGTATTAGGCGACAAAAGCTCAAAGGGGGGAACAGTGCCTACGCTGAGAAGGGAGGGCCAGCTCAGACACGGCTTTGGGGGTACAGTGAAGAAAGATCGTCGGTGTTTTTTCGTAGAAGAAAGATAATTATTCATATTTTAGGAACCCGTGTTTCCATAAGCTAGTTGATAATCCAGTTTTTAAAAAACAACACCTCATTGAATAACCAAGTTACGAGTATCGCTGCAAACTCCCCTGAAAGAAATTCTAAATTTTTCTCTTCCATATAACTGCCTTGAAGTTATATGGACTTTCCGTTAAATCAATTCCCTTATTCATACCTATTAATAATCTTAGTCGTTTAACCAAGGTCGTACAAAAAATTGAAGAACTTTCAAGATTTTCGGTGGAACCTTACATCCACACTCCGACTTTCAACTAGAGATGTGGATATCCTAAGAAAATGTTCGCTCGAAGCTTTTTAGTCGAGCGCGTCACGGTCGGTGGAGGGACAATCGGGAAAGTAAGTGGTGGTCGAGCCCCTCGACTCGACATCGAGAAGGTCCACTCCAAGTCGAGCTATCGTTCGAGAGCGACCTCCACTCGGCGGTAGACTGATTCGGGGTCCACGCGAAATAACTTTCGTGCTTAAACATTAGGGAGGAATGAGAAGGTCGTACGTCATTAAGGCAAACTAATCGTCGAGTGCACAATACGAGGAACACACACAGCCAACTGAATGGTTACATTTTTTTACGTTTAGGATGTGATGCTGACATTGATTAATGTTCACTTTACAAAAACTTATTTTATCTGATCGTGTACTTAATTGTAAACATTTTAAACGAGTCGAGTCATATGTCATTTGTCTGAGAGTGGTTGTACATAGTTGGTGAAACGAGGAATAGTGGATTGGGCAAACCAGGCAGCGCAGAAGTAGCAGGTAATTGAGAAATCAGGAAATCAGTGATTTTTCACTAAAAAGGAGAAACGCCCTGCTCCTTGCTAACTTGCGAGGATAATAACGAATGCATCGGGTTGGAACAGCGCACGAATTCCGAGAACACATTAGTGTGCAAATCAAGAGGAACCTCGAAGTAAATCTATATCCATCAGGTGGTAATTATGTATTCTGCATTCACCAATTGCAATACATAATGGGCATATTCTTACACACTCTCGCATTTTTCATGAGTTCCCACGCCTGTGGTGGCTTCTGAAGCAAGTATTTATCATTATTCAACTCTTTCTCCTGCAAAACTTGATTTTTTTCACCTAGGTCATCTCTTGTACCTAAACAATAATGCAAGACCCCAATTATCACACTTGCACACACACACCCTTCACCAAGAACTGCATTCCAATAATCCATCACCATCAGGTGTTTTCTCACGGGAAAGTCCCCTAGTATGCATATTCCTCTGGTTGATCACATCCGCTGTCTACTTATTCCTCCTCGTGATTACTCGTCAGCATTTGAACATTTTAATTACAATTAAGTGTTTTGAATTTGTTTTATACCCACCAATGCTTTGCTACCACTCACATTGTCTAAGCTAAATATATGCTCACTCGAGTTTACTTTAGAGTCATGAGGAGACGCCTGCGAAATCTAAAAGTAGTAGAGAAGAGGGCGTTTAAATCATTGGGAGGGAGATGAAGAATTGGGGTGGTCTGCAGATAACTACACTTTCTTCGAGCTCAGGAATCCATGCACTGTGCAGCAATTTACTAATTGCATAGCTGCATACGGAGTTTTTTTAATTACCATTTAAAAGTATCAATAACACTAATCGACCAAAGAGTAGTTAGGTATGATCCACTAAGAGTTTAACGACGGTAGTGGAGGTCCTGGAGTATTTTTTAAGAGCATGAGATGACCTAAGCGAGAAACAATCGAATTTTTCAGAGGAAAAAGTTAAATACTAATTCAAAATTACTTCAGAAACCTTCAAATGCGTGGACACTCTTGGAAAATCCTGTGGTATGTAGGAATTACAAGTTAAAATGGGTGGATTCGTACTAGATCCTTCAAATAAAATGTAGTGACTACTTCCTATGATACATATCAATTTTTCACAACTACTTTGACGCTACGATAAAGTATTTCAGGCACCCATCATTACGTGACTTAAAATGGGGGAGCCTACTCCTGTAGCAGGGAGGATGATCTGGGAGGGCTATTCATTTAGAACTCGCAATTGCCGAACCTTGTGACTTCATGGCCTCAATGAATCCTGGATTTTAAGTACGATTTCCTCAAGTACGATTCGCGCAAGACTCGGGAATTGACGAACATCTCACGACACAGCATTTCGACATTGTCGTGGCTCTACAATTCCAAGTCCTTACTGGGGTTCCCCCACCCCGAAAGGATATTCCACGTATTTTGTCGCTTAGAACCGACTCCCCAAAATGGCAAAATGGAAAACGAGAAGAGCAAAGAGCTGGAAAGAACGAAAAAAGTAACTAAGTGTTCAATATTTCAAATTCAAAACTGATCTGAAAAAGAAGTGCCGTTTGATGTAGCTGCTCAGGTTAGATGAACATTTTTATTACGAAGTCACTTCGCAAGTGTACCGACATTTATGCGAAGCCCTACGGTCTTCCCCCACGAATACCTACTGGGTGGGTCCAGCAGCATAGCCACCAGTAGCAGCCATTCCATCCTCGCCACACACATCTGCATTGTCAGTCCCATACTGTAGAAAAAACATGCCCCTACCCTGCAGCAGGAGAGCTAGCTACCGCATTTATCTGGCCCAATGCGGCTGCAGGGCGGCCCAAGCAGAGATACCAGGGTCGAGCCACGAGGGTTTGAGTGCGCGTGCGTGCTTGCATCGTGAATAAGCGGATGTCCTTTTCGTATAATTATCTGCCAGGGCATGTTTTTTTCCTTTTCCTCCGTGATATTGATGAGGAAACTCCTCGGGAATCCTTCTTTCTTCGTGCCGAGAGGGAAAATGGAAACTGTCACGAGACATAATACATGCCATTCAGGG
>LYUA01003820.1:50452-60587 GCA_002093875.1 Calopteryx splendens
TTTGCGGGACGTTTGAAGGACACGGAGGGGCACGCTGGTAGAATGAGTGATGTCGACTCAATATTTATAAATGTCGAAGTGAAGGAAACAGAGGATGAAGCATTGAAGCAGGAGATGAAGTTTAGGCATTTCGTCCCGTGTAGCTGGAGAAGGAAAATATACATATCATCAACATACATATCTCAGCCACAACAGGGATCTCAGGGGATGGTTGGAGAGGAATTCTTTTTCTGTGAGACTAAGAAAAGGTTGGCTGGCATACGAAGAAGGGGTGAATATACTTCCCATGGCACAGCCCTTGATTTGTAGATAGGATTTAAAGGAAAAGGAATTATGGGTGAGGATGAAAAAAGGTCCAAGAGAAATTCAGAGCGAGGAATTTGGGGATTGAGTTGTTGGGAGAGGTAATGGCGGAGGGACCTTCTGGTAGGGGAATGGAGGTATAGAGGGATGTGATGTCAATTGTAACCATACAAGATATTACTAAACATTTTCCACTATTCCTCAGAATGATAGTCGTCAAATTTGTTGGTTTGGGAGGGCAATGCCAAGGAGAGAATGGATGGGAGGTGGGTCTTCGATAATCCACGGAAAGAATGATAAACGCTGGGTGTTTGAGTTACAGTAAATGCAAAATATATACGTAAGAGGGAGTAAGTATGGCACTGAAATCATTTCAGAAGTAGGCAAGACAACTTCAGTTACCAATGTATGAAGGATGTTAAGTTCTGCAATGGCAGAATCTTGAAATTCCAATCCACGTACATATAGGAAGGATGAGAAAGATACAAGGGATGTTGAATAAAGAAGTATCATATATTTTCATTCACATAATGTTTGGTGCAAAGATTTAATTTTAAGTTATAATGTTAGTTTAGCTAATCATTTGAACTTCAGTTATTCATTCAGTGGACAATGTATGCTAGCCCCATGTTAGTTTAATGTATACGTGGCGTAAGTTTCATTGAATTGACTTCAGTCATTATTTCATATGACTTCAGTCATTAGCAGCAGCAATTTCAGGTTGAAACAAATTCAGTTTGCCTGTGGAAATTGTCTGCTTTCCACACTAAGGTGCGCTCCCCTTCACATTGGGCTGGGAGAGGGAGAGAGGCCACATTGGGCTGGGACTGGGCAATAGGGAGGGTGAGGCCACCCCACTTTGCATTGATTTTCGTGAGACATTTAGCCTGCACGCGAGTGCTGTTCGGTTATAAGAAGACTCGGAACCCTTTGTGCACATGCACAATTTTTCTGTTGCTAATGAATTGGCGGCATCCAATGAAATTTCCCATATTTCTGATAGTACTCAGTGGCGTTGTTACGTTTACTCCCATAAGAGCAGTGACTAGAGCTTTGGGTTCACCTTCCTTTGAAATTCAGTGTCTCCAAAAATCTTCTAGCTGCACCTGCTATGGAGGAACACTCTCCATAGCAGTCTCCTCATACAGGGCTCAGCTGACGACTTGCACGATACACGAAAGCAAAATTTCAATTCAGGCATATTGCCTCCATCCTTCATCATTGCCATAGGTGAACTGAACATGGTTCAACGTGCAATGGACACAGTACTAGGGTGAAATCAATGATACTTGAGCCAAATATACATAGTTAACAATATAATATAAAATAATATTTCTGTAAAATAAATCATAGAAATTAAAAATTATGGCCAGCTCTTTATTGAACAGCACTCGTAAATCCTACAGGAGAAATTTTTATGGAAATGAAATTGGAAGCAAACTGTCCTTTTATGAGTAATTTGAAGTCATAAAGAGCTATTAATTCAAATATACCTAAGTACCTACATTTGGAATCCAATCATCCAACCATGGTTGTTGAGTCAAGAATTAGAAAGTTGTGCAGTGGATAGGTTTTAGAAGAGTGGAGTTGGAGTACGACACAAGACACTTGACTTATTTATCCAACATTAAAATTTTCAATTACGGCCTTTCACAATAATTAAACAACTTATTAAGAATATTAACTACAATAAATACTTTCACTTCCTTATTTTTTCCTAATTACTGTTATTTGAACCAGAGTAATAAAGTACTTTTCAGAATCCACAACCCAGCTATAGAGGGAATATGAAGCTATGAGTACATATTAGCTAAAACTAAAATGGAAGAGTAAGATTGGTGAGGGCATGACCAAGGGCATGGTAGTTGAGGGTAATATGTAATGAGAAGAAATTCCACAAAAATATTTCCTTGAATATGCCATCATTTGACTTCATTATTCCATCAACCATCTACTCAGACGATCACATGTATCACTGGATGCATGCGTTTAATATCCAATGCATTGCATCATAGATAGACTGCCAGGGAAAAGAGATAGATTTTATAAAGGCAGAGCTCTGAAATAACTGGGAAAATAGAGTTTAAAGTAAATCTCCTCCAAAGAGTTTTGTTGGCCAAAGACATTTCTGTGGGTGGCAAGCTACATTAAATATGTCTCAATGAAAATAGCCTAAAATATAATTGTCTTTATGTACAATAAGTCCCTGACTTACACCATTTCGAGTTACATGATTCCACAGATATACGGTTGGACAAAAATATGACCTCATCACCATCATTGAAATACGTATGGAAACAAAAACGCCGGGCAGGTCATTGCGTGTTCAGTTATAGTTGAATATCTGGTCAATAGATGCCATTCTTCACGTAGTATATACAGCCTTGAGTATATATCGTATATATGAACACGTGAATGTGTGGTACTTGACCTGGTGAATCACACTCGAGGAATTTTTGACATTCATGGTTTTCGACTCACACGGAAATTTTTGGAACGAATTAACCGTGTAAGTCGGGGACTTACTGTACTGGGAATACAACAACAGTATTTCACTGGACAGAGGTGACATATCAATAAAATACAAGGTAATACTTGTGATTTTCTATGCTCCTAGACCCTTTATCCTACAACAATTAATATTTACTTATACTCCTGATTTCAATGACTGATTATTCAAAACCGAGGGATTTGCTTTACTAACAAGAGAACCTCAAAACTGCTGAACTCACAACTTTTCCCATTGGCTTAGTTACAACCTTCATAGAAACTGATTCATTGATACAATAGTAGAGAATAAAATGATTGAATATTCAACAGTGATAAATCATCATCAACGTTTACTGAATAAGTTTTCATTGTAATAATTATTCATCCATAACAATAAAATTTACAATTATTTCACTACAAAAAATATAACCATTACTATCACATGAGCATCGTTTAACAAATCAAACATAAGTGATATATGTATATGCATTCACAATTCAATGTTTCACTTACTTTCTAATTCTTTCACTTTGACCACAAAAAGAACCACAAAGCACGAATACATGAGCCACAGGCATTGGTGCATGAGCCACAGGAGTGTTAAAGTCAGTCACACTGGCCCTCCACTCTTGGCCTCACTCCCCCCTATCCATGCCTAACTCTCGCAATGCCCATGGCGTATTAAATGAACACTAATTGGTCATTAGCAAACTCTTCAGATTCTTTCTCATGATGAGCCAACCAATACAGTAAAACTCACAGAACAACAGCAAATAAAGCATCATATAGCATTAAAATAAACACTTATTTAAGACTAAATACATGTTTGGAATGAAATATCTAAATTGGAAGAGTGGGCAAGGTTTTACACTGGAGATACACTTTAATTTGTTGGAAAAAAATCCTTAATTATTATTTCTCACGGTGTTGCACATTAAAAACAGGTATGACCTGTGGAGAACCTCAAAGAAACAGTCAGGCTCAAATACTTTCTGCATCATCAGTGGATCTGCTCACCCTCTGCAAGGGCTTGGGGTTTTCCATACCAATTCTAGGATCCTTCCCCAGTTTCCTTATTACATTCCATTAACAGCCACAACAGAAATTTCAATTTTTATATACCAAATTTACTGGTGTAATTGTCATCACTGCATAATATTTTACTTACTTTAAGCCAAAACTTTTTTCAAAAACGCATTTCATACGGCTCACGTGGCTTATAAGCCTAACTTTTTATTTATCACATTTGCATAGGGAGGACCATGCACATCTAATGCATGTCCAACAATTTTTTTTTCACTGAGTGTATTCAAAGACTTATTTAAACCCGTAGTTGGTGTTAAATTGCAATGAATGCATTCAATTGAACCTGGGAGTAAAAACTTAAAGACCAATGATCAGTGGTGCAGCTATAGTCAACTATTTCCTCTCCTCAAATATCCCCCTATCCCTTCTGTCAGTTCTGAGATACCCCTGAACTCTTAGGGAATTTGGCGGAAGCCACAGCGTTGTCAGCCATTTCAACTGTGTGGAATTAACAACGGGATGGATAAAAAAAATAGTAAAAAAACCTGACAACCACAAGCAACTGAGAGGTATTTATGGAAGGAAGGAGAAAGTGAATGCCTCCTCAGGGAGGAGGCGCAGAAATCCTCACACAGGTTTGTTTTCATTGCACTCGTGTTAAAATTAATAATTTATCTGCAATTCAACGGTTTCATTACATTGTGCAGGACAATCTTTTGTCCTTGTTCAAATTTCACTTGAATTTATTTTCTCCTGAAAAGACATTTGCCATTACATATTACACAACCCAACTTTCAGGCATAATATTTGGCTATAAAAAGTGTGAAAATTACACAAGTAAACACAGTAGTCACATTCTGTAATTTACAAATGTTTTTTTTAGCAATAATTATTTCTGTTTCATCCACTAGATTCATATTTATCATTAAAATCATTTCCTCTGAGTGTTCAACAACCAACAGTAATTGTCACCAGAGGAGGGCAAGTCTGAATCTGCCCTATGACGGCAACCAAAAAGACAAGGACGTACCAATGATATTTGCAGAATGCTTTGAATAAATAGTGTTGTTAGTGCCCAACCCTGTATTTGAAGCTGTTGAATAAACTGATTAATTTTAATCCGTCCGCCACAAAATTAATAAGTATTTACTGTAACACAGTGTAAAATAATTGCATGTTAACCCGAGTTTAAGGTGTTATTTACTAATTAATTAATACCTCTCCATCATAAATATGATTATTTTTTAAACACAATAAAATAAGAGCTGACTTTTTTGTTTATTAGGTACTACTTATGACCCTCATGCCCATTACATTCTGAATAGCCTCTTATGGCATGACATCAGGTTCAACCACCACAGGAGGTTTAACCACCATAGGAGCACAGCGCATCTTGTATTATTTTAACCACCTGTAAATGGAATACATGGCAACAATGATGGTAAAATCACCTCTATGTGGACAAATAAGGATTTCACCATAAAATTTATTTATTTGAACCTAAGTTTTCTAGATATGTAATTATTATTCCTGTAGCTGTTGCATCATCAAAAATATGGACAAATAAGGGAGGTCTTACGGCCACTAAACAACTCCTAGCACTCTTTCTTTGTCTTGTCTGGTGGCCCAAAACAATCACAATTCCACATTTGTATCACCAAAGAGCCTCTGATGCTGAGCTACTCCCATCAATGCACATAACATTTTATGAGTATGCACACTTGCATCACACACAACACTCAGCCACCCAAAATCAGTTTCTTATTTGGATTATCACAAATGTGTCCACCTGAGTTATGAGAGATACATACAAATGTGGAAACAATTCCCACTATGCATAATTCCTGTCTCACCAGGTAAGAAAATGTTTTAGAAGATGACATCCAAACACTTAACTGGCTCAAGATGATGGCAAGGATGCTGCCTTTCCTTTGGCCTGGGGCTTGAATTATAAAAGAGAAAAGTAGGCTATTATTTTTGGGAGTTTTCTCCAGCTCAATGATTAAGTGTAGATTGTCACTAGAGGAACCTAGCTGCTGCCTTCGGCCCTTGTAGAAAACAAAGATTGACAATGAATGACAATTAGTGAATACTGTTTTGGCATTATCATATGATCATAGAAACATGATGCCATTTTTCTTATGAAAATGAATACAACAATGCATAATATGGAACTGAGACCAGACCTTACACCAAAAATTCTCACCTTCTCTTTCCACAGAGAACAAGTGGGTCATTTAAAGTTAAAGTAAATTGGTAAGGAAGAACTTGCTGAAAGTTCAGCACAAAATTATGGTTGCTAAGGAATAAAATCAGAACAACCAAAAGCAATTTACTGGGAAATGCCTCATGGAGAAAAATGTGAACACGTTAAATTTAGAGGTGACCATAAAGATATAATGTCATTAGGCCATCTATTTACCACTTCTTATTTGTCATAAAGTCCAAGAGTTAAGTTAACTCCCCAGATCATAATTTACTGTATCCTTCCTTCTTTATTTTCCTAATATTTCTTACAATTTCCCCATTCACCCCATGTGTTTAGTAAATCCACTACTTGCTCAAGGGTAAAGTACTTTTGATAATTTCAACATTTGAAAACGTGCTTCCTTGTGTAAGACAGGTACCCTATGGTTTAACGATGATTTACAGGGAAAAATATACACGTGGCACATGAGAAAATAAGGCACTCCAAGTACTATGAACTTGAGGAAATATTTAAGACATGATTTCAGTCGTTCAGAGCTGAAAGTACGCCCAGCATCAGAAGTGCTATTAAAAAGAAGAATAGCAGATGCTAAGAGATGCAGTGAGATTGGGCACTGATGACTAAAAAACATCAAATGGCTGGATACAACATTACCACATTCGGTATTATATAATTTATAAAAGCATCTGTGGTGAATCCAAAAGCGTAGATCCTGAAACATTTGCCAGGGTCACTCAATGAGAGAGTCATGAGGACATTTTCTATGCAGATGAGGCAGGTCTCTCTTTTTTCCAACATACTACCTCATAAGGACTTAGACCTCAAAAGGGAACTTAGCCATGGGGGAAACACAGCAAGACTCATCTCACCACATTATTGCCACAATTATGTTTAATTTTGTTGCCTTATTCATTCATCTCATACTTAAGTGACCCATCCTTGGCGAGATAAAATAAATAAAATTGTGGAACATATTGTTATAATTTTTCTTCCATTCCATCAAAATTATGCTTTCCCTTGATATACACCTTTTTTTGTTGCATGACACTGTCTTGAGTGTCCACTAAAACTAGTATAGATCATCCTCATCCATATTTAATTTCTAAAAGGTCATTTTCACCCATATGAATAATCAAAGATGTGCCATCCAAAGACAGAACTAATAAAAATGTCAAAAATTGTGTTTCTATGTAAGAAATGTTTAGAGTCATAAAACTGTGTTATCACATGCATATAACACGTCTTTAGAGAATAAAAAAAAAATAGAACATAATTCTAATTTTGAAAGTAGAACTGTTTAGGCATGTATAATTCATAGCATGTTATCCTGTACATTACACTAAGTGATGTGTGGAGATGTCTTAGAAGTCTAAATCATTTCTCCATGCTTTCCAGACTAAGTCACTAAACACTAGGAGGATTCAGGTTCATCTAACAAAGTCGTCCCTATCATCCCATTATAATGCACAATGCACAAAAGGAAATCACGCACAAGAGTACTTTTGCACACCTACCATGATGTAAACGTGTGTGGGCAGCGACCTGTCGAGGAGGTCCCGCAGGTGACCCTGCCTCGTGGAGTGGCTGTCCCGCCACTGAGCAAAGCCATCTCCGCCAATCTGAACAAACTCCGCTCCATCCGCATCTCGCCCACCTTCCCCACCGCCCTCGTCTTCCCCTCCCCCCCCACCCCTCCCTCCGTGAACAGAGAGGCGGAGGCGGGGGAGGGCCACGAGGCCAGACAGGAGCGGGTACAGGTTGAACGTGAAGGTGTCCACCGAGTGCGGCAGTATGCACAGGGGCGTCTGGAAAGGACAGGAGGAGGAAAGGGGGTCAAAAGGAGAGAGCTCTCTCTCTTCTCCACGCAACAACGACGCCAACACCCCCCTCCTCCTCATCCAGCATCCAGATTCATAAGCAGTATCAAGAGCAAAGACGGATTGATTGTCCGAGTGCTATCCATATATCCAAGAAATGGAAATTTCTCAAATTATAGGGGAAAATATTTTTTTTCTTTTCTATTTCAACGCAAAATGTCTTATATTTTAGTACACTATGGGTGCTCTGGGTTGCAGACTTTTACGTTACCCACATTAGTTCACAGTGCTCCACACCCACCCTGACTAGAGTGGGGAGCAGTGCATTTTTTGAAAGGTAATGAATACATCTAATTGCTAAAAAAAAAGAATAATAAAAAATAGTTAAAACTGTCAAAATGGTGATCATGTTGATCATGAGTGGCTGCTTTTTCACCACAAGGTATCACTAATGTGAGGAAGATGCTTTAAGACCTCATATGGAAGGAGGAGTAACAATCTTTAAATCCTGCCAATAGTCAATGTGAAATTGATACTTGATATTTGCTAAAGTGTCATTTTATAAATTAGTAAATGAAGAGCGTTCTTGGTTGGAAACGATGACAATTTCAGTAATCCCAAGTGTTGATGCCTGGTAGTTAACCAAATTGCAATTCAAGAACATTGTCTTTTTATTCAGTATTGAAATATATACAGTACTGAAAAATGCAAACATGCCAATCACTAGTGCCTAATTGTTGCACATTGCTTGGATTAATCTGTGAACGTTTTAGGGAAGTTTTCCTTTTGTGCACTCAGTGGGCAGTTTGCCAGCAAGTACATATAGGAGTTGAAAAATACAACATCATGCACTATTGGTCATAAGGTGTCCAAGATGTTTTTATGTCATCACATTCACCCATTAATCAAGTGCATATTACTCATTTTACCATTTCGGTTATATCTCCAGGATTTCGTAACCAACAATGCCATATTAAATTCAATGCATGGATTTAAAACCTATAGATTGTAAATAAGTACCATTTACCAATGGTTATGGGCAAATTGAGTTCACCTTACGATATCTTTGCCATGTGATTGATCCTGTAGGACATATTAATATGCATTGTAAATCAGAGACCCATTGTATTATAAAAAAATAACCTGAATTTGGATTCAATTAAAATACTGAGGTGATTAAAAATAGAATTTTGATGCAAAATGTGATGAAAATTAGGATTCAAATTAAATATTTGATGAAAAAGTTATTCAGATTAAGGACTTGATTTGCTTTAATTTTGGATTCAACCCATCTGTTCTTAAAAGTTCGAAGATGCCAGCCGCCATCCTGGATAACAAGGACCCTTCCTTCCCTGCTGTGAGTCGCATGATATGCCCTTGTCGCAACCATGGCACCCAGTATTATTACACTCCCCTGGCTACCCTTTCTCTATCCAACGTCAACGAGCAGGTGTGAGGGTTGTGTTGTTTTACCAATGCCCCCCCCCACCCACCTGTATGTGCCCAGCAAACATGAATGCATCGCTCGCTTCCATGGACAATTGAAGCCTCAGGAGACCATGGGTGCAGTTGTGGATGCGGTACAACACGGGCATGGCCGTTCGCATCCACCCGTGTGCCGGCAGCTCAGCCTCAACGAGGAGGGGCGTCCAGTCGACCCTCACCCGAGGTAACGGCACCGATGTCTCCGTCGGGATCAGCCGCGAGGCATCTTCTTGGTCTCTATCCACGCTTTCCTCCGTTGAGCTACAAAAAGGACAAGCAATAGTGTTAACACTCCAACCAGAGACAAATTTTATCTTATAACAGTGCTAGCCCATGCATCTCCAGTGCAGAATTGTGTCGTAGCAAGTGCCAGAAGAAGCAAGCAGGTGACACAAGACATTGTAGATTCTAGGAAACTTGATACCTCACCCGGTCACCTTCGACAGAAAATTATGCCACAGCAGAGGCAATGAATAAGTCACCCATCATGATTTTAATGGAAGAATTCACAGAAGTAACAACTTAAATTGTATAAATCCATGGTTATGACTGTTGAATGCTTCGATATCCTATTGAGAAGTGAAGAAGTAACCAGCCATTCAAGGCAGTGATTCCCTATCATCCCATTTGCAGTGAAGAATATCACTTTTCTAGATTACAGAATCATAAAGATAGAAAAAGGTGAAGTGATAAAGCAAGCAGTGGTCCATCACCATTGGTAAGTGTTACAGAATATGACTCCAGGGGTCGCATTCTGTAACTCGTTCACCGGTGAAGAGAGGGCTCCGGTGATGTCACATCACCT
>LYUA01003821.1:61730-71730 GCA_002093875.1 Calopteryx splendens
GAAGGTGGATGGGTGGGGGGGAGGCGGAGTGGCTGGGGACGGTGGGAGCCTTTGGTCGTCTCGGTGTGAAAAGGAGAGGAAATTGCTCCATCAAGTGTCGCGATGGGAAGAGGGGTCGACGAACACAAAGCCAATGTTTAACATGGCCACTAATGCAATCCTTTGAACTCTGAATGGCGAAGGGGGCGTCGCGGCCGATCACATAACTATTTGCAGCGGTCGCGGATTACATCCACACTATCATTCTCAAGGCAAGTCGACACGAGAGCTTACCACAGTGCGTTAGGAAATTATTCTTTATCATGTAGGTAATATGATAACCGTGATAACATACCGTGAGAAGTTTCCCCGTCTGCCCAATGTATACGGCATCGCTGTCGTTGCAACGAAGTCCGTTTACTCCGCTTTCACTGTGTAGTAGTGTTTGCATGTGACGCTTAAGATATTGTGTGCAATATTTTTCATTGCATATATATACTTATTTATATTAGAACAACCTATATATTAATTCCATATTTATAGATATAATAAAGGTGTAGTCTTCGTAAAGGATAGATGGCAACAAAACTTATCAATTAGGACTGCTTGGGAGCTTAAAACTTGCTTTTTGTTGTTGTCGCATATTATTTGAGGGAAGAACATTTATTCATATCTAGTAGTACAGAAGCTTAAGTGTTATTTTATTTTTATACAATTTGATACGAAGGTAAAGCTACGTTACATTGGCAGGGTCAGATATTCCTTTAAAGCGATGACTCATCTTGACGATGAATAAAAATGTTGGGCCGTAAAACTCGGTGAAATAAATTCAAAATCTGTATCCCGCAGCAAGTGCTAGGAATAGTCCTAAACTCAGCTGAGGGTTCACCGCACCCCATAATTTATGAAGAAAATACAGAGCCCAAGCATAAAACAAGTACTCCGAAGATACTCCGGTCGTAGCGGATGGCACCCGCTGTCGGCAGGCGTGCATTAACACAGGGTTTATCCTAGACCCTCGGAAGAGGGGTGGAGCCTTGACGACCTCGGGAGGTGGTTGACCCCTCCGAAAACCTTTCTGAGGACGATGTAAAAGAAAGTGCGAATAAATCAGTTCCGTGTTGGCCCTGAGAGAAGCAAGTCGTTTCCCTCACCAACTCCTCTCGAACCGAAAACGGGTTGCATTGGCGCAGTCGTGCTCCTAATCCGGATATTTCACATGCGCTTCGGTGGCGTAAATCATGGTGAGCATAATGATACCGGAGAAGCTCGGTGATTCTGGGCACTGGGAAGGCTAGGCCGCGGCAATTTGAAAGTGCAGCAGAAGTGAATAAGTGGCCCCAGGAGAAAAAGACGTTACGCGACTTTTGGGACTTGGTACTCGGGGAAAGCATTTCGCGATCTTCCGGAGGACAGATGAAAACATGAGGAGGAAAAGGCGTGGGAGGCCTTGAGGGCGGCGTTTCAAGCCTAAGGAAGAGAGGGAGTGGGATAAGGCGCTATTCGTCCAAGAGACGCGGCATCCCGGGGAAGACGTAGCAATCTTTGCGGTGGACCTCGTCCGCCACTCTCGTCGGATATAACCATGTACCCCTCGTGGCCTGAGGGAGAGAGGGGGAGGTCGTTGAGTGTGGCGGTCTTGATGGGAGCATCCGAGTGCGGTTGAAACAGGCGAGACCCCCGCGGGCGCTATCGGCGTCGCCACCGAGATGCGAGTCTATCCGTTTCGCGGCTCTTGCGCCCGGGGGCGAGTCAAAGCCCTGGAGCCGGCGAATGTTACGATTCCGTCACCGCGAGGGCTCGGCATGGAGGGCCGAAGGTGCGTTTGCGAGGAGAGAGGGGTAGGATTCAGAGACAGTGAAAGGGATGCTTGAATTTTTAAGGGGCGTCGCTGTTTCGGGTGGTGACGCCCGCGGCCCCGAACGGCGATGCTCGACAAACAGGGTGAGACATAAGAGGAGAGAATGCCCTTTCTCTTCGGGAAACGAGGAGAGGCCGAAAAGATGGCGATCTTCTAAATTTCGTCATAAATGTGGGGGAACTCAGACGCCTATATTGGCATTTAGGAGCCTTAGAAAGTCCCCACATGGACCCCGAAATTACGACTAAGACAGACGGGACATAAAGCCTAAAGTGGGCTAAATGATGGGACAAAAGGTGAAAAATTTAGCCCACGGTAAGTGCCCAAAGAGGCCCAATCGCGACGGGCCCAGGGAAAATTGCTGCAATTACACCAAGGCGGTCCCCCGCGTTCCACAGAGGAGGAGCACTTATATCCGATATGCAGTTCCAATAATTCCCTGCCTCAATATATCAAATAGTGTAAGTGTGGCTTGTTTTCCCTGATATTCGAGAGTCTAAAAATGCACACGTCCTTACAATCCTCATTAGACCAGGATTTATTAAATGTATTAATTCATATTGGAGTTCGATTTATCCGTTACCTCAGCTTCCCAATTTCTTCTACAATCCGTATATTTCCATGTGTCCCCCTTAACACTCTGTTCTCCCGTTTATCCATTTCACCTCACTAATACTCCTTTAAACAATGCAAGATCGAACGACATTTTTCCAAAGTAACAAAAGAAGACTAATCAGAGCAGCTATAAAAATATTTTGTTGCACACCTGTCACACCGATTTCACTTTTTTTTAAAAGTAGTTTTCATTGCAATTAGCTCTGCGAATGATTTAGCAATGTCTGTATATATTCCGTCGTTTGAAGCTATATTTTTACTGGGGTTGTTACCAGATTCTATACCTTATTTTAATTTCTACTCTATTTATTTTTGGGAAAGAAAATGCAAATTTACAGCCGGGGGGATATTGTTCTAAACGATATTTTTTTGGATTAAAAAAAAATCATATCACAAATGATAAGGATTCAGATTGCAAAGCAAAGTAAGAATCACGAAACTCTCCTCCCCTTTATTAAAAACGTACGTTTTTCTTGGATAAAATTATTGAAAACACACTGGTGAAAAAATGTTTAAAAAGGTAAAATAGGAAGGTATTCTCAACACATATGCAAACTCCGAATTCCACGCAATGTGCCTACCGCCGACGTGGCTAGTTTAGCGCCGGTGCCCACAGTGCAGACCGCAACTCCCAATGCAGCGGCGCTTTGATAAAAGGGCGCCATTCCCCTCTACCCCTCTACCCATCGGCGAGGGCCTAGAGCGAATTGCCGCTGCCGATTTAATAAATAACTGCTCCCCCCTATAAATCCACTATAGTTCCCGAACACTTCATACAGGCACGAACCCGATTTCATTTCACAAGACTAACGACTCACACAAGTTCCTAACGACTTCCGAACAGCGCGTTTTTACGCATTTACAATTCTTTCATAATTCACATTCGACTTGCATGCTACAGAACTATTGATCATTAATGTCTAAGTTAAAGAGATTTAATTAAAGATAATATTCATATAAAATTCGTAGCATCGCGCGAAACGCTTATGTCACTTACTTAAGGCAAGTAGAAAGACTAACCAGAATCATCAGGGTAGAAACAAATTAGTACCACGCGAAATGATATAGTTTATTCTGATATAGTTCTTTATTCCTAGTAGTAGTTCCTATGTATTCCTTATAAGAATTTATAATAGGGTGAAAACCTTGAATTTTTCATTTGGGTCATTTAAATAAGTTTTGCGTACTAAAAAATTAACATATTTAGTTTATTTGAAATGAAAAATCCAGGAAGAATTTACAGCATTAATTGGTTCACTGAGCCGATCCTAATATTTTCATATTAAGACAGAAAAACATATTACACCTCGATTTTTCACTCTACGTTTTTCGACACCTTTTTATAGTTTTTCTGCTAGATTTCTGATACCTCGCGGAGGGTCAAAGGGTGTTATTTCCTTTTCGTTGTGATTAACTTTCTCATTTATACCTTTTCGACGAATTATATACCTATACGCTTAGAAATTAAAATTTCTGAAATTGCCGAAAATCTTCGTGAATTATCTCAGCATCCTCCTGAGAAAATTATGGTAATTTATTCATCTCCACGTGTGCCTGCCGCGGATATATTCCCGTCCGCCGTCGAGGCGATAAATCCTCGCTCCGCGAGTGGCCTTTAATTCCCTCTCGTTAATTTTCCTCATGGACGATGCTCACAATTAACTGGAATCTTTCTCGACTGATATATTCTGTGGGGAACCGTCCCAAACTTACTTCTACGCCAGTATTTCCCAATCTTCTTGGGTGCTTTTAGTCCCCACGGGATCACAACCTCGCCTCCCAGCAACAAAATTCTTATCGTTAAATTACGGTTAGGGTTAAAGATAAAAGTCCGGCATCTTGAACGCAATGTTCCCAACTCACCCAAATGATCCCTTAGGGATACATTTCTCTCCGGAAGAGAAGAAACCCTGATCAATTACAAAAACTGCAGAGAGCGACAATAATTTTAAATAGTTGGGATCTTTCCTCATTTTTCTTTCATTTCGAAGGCTACATTTTAATTGTGACCTCAAAGCGGTTTTATAACGTAATATTTGAATCCAAGCCGACGTGGTACGTGCAACGGTTCGTCAATATTACAGAGAGAGGCAGCACTCGGGAATAAATAAAATCATCTGGGTAGCAACCGCATGAACTAGGTTTAAAGTTCACTTTAAATATGCCGATAAAATCTCCGGAAAAGGATTCGCGGAGAAAAAGGCTTGTTAGCCCTGTCATTTCCGCGTCACGTTTCCTCCGGCGGCGGCGGGGAAATATCGAAGGGAGGGAAGGGAGGTGACACGAGGAGAGGAGTTGGGAAGGAGAAATGGACTGCCCGGGGGGGGGATGAGGGGGGAATTTTCCCAAAACACCCCTGGGCACACATTCGGAACACGGCGAGAGGCAGCATTCAAAGAATCGCGCGAAAAAAGGATGGAAACTTAATCGGGAACTCGACGGGATTGATTGATAAATGAGTGAGTACTTTATTGGAGGCGAAATTGAGGCTGTCAGGTTTCCTCTTCCACTTCAACACCAAGCAGGGAATCACGTCGGGCATGCGACCGGAAACTCAAATAATACCTGCGCGAAGGAGTTTGCTGAACGAGCCTTATGCGAAGTGAAACTTGAAAAAGTTTAAATGAAATCCTGGACAGACATTGGCATTCTTGAAATTCCTCAACGTAGATTGTTAAATTTGATAAAACTGTCTTCCATAATCACCTTTCGGTTCCGAACATAACGATAAATATAATACAATAAGAATAGAAAATACCTATGGTGAATGCAATCGTTTGTGAGTGAGTGTTAAGATACATTGCACGATAAACCAAAAAGTGAAAAATGCGACTGATACAAACACGAAGTTTGCGTCGTCCTATGCATTGGCTCGTTTAATTCTTGAAGGTTTTCACAGATTTTGTCAACACTTCTATGCCGCTTGAGTCACAAGAAACTACGTATATAACCCATACCAATATGTAATAAATACGCTGGACAGCACACGGGCCGGATAAGCTGACAGGTAGGTATAGCCTATTTTAGATACGTGCCTATAAACTAAAAGCTACAAACGTAGGTCATGCAGCGGTGGAATAGGTGATGATGTCTGACAGCACATTTTCACTTGCCTTCTATGCGCTTTCGATTTACTTCCTAGGACATTAAAATTCGCTTATTTGTTTTAGTTGCAGTTTAACCACAAAATGCTCAGAAAGATAGAGAGAATTAAGGTGAACTTTGGTAGATTTACGAACTATCACAGATGATGCTTGGTTGTAAAATATTTCATCACGCAATTCTACATCAATGACGACCGAGAGTAGTCGACTTTCTCCACCCTCGGACCAATCGTTGCATTCGACGAGAGTCGAAAGATCCGCGGGGAGGGGAGGGGGGGGACGAAAAGGGAGCGGCGCGAGATCCTCGCGCCTTCGATCCCTCCCGAGAGGGAATTGGGGAAGAGGGCGAGGGAAGGGGGGGAGGAGGGAAAGGGGGGGGAGGGGGGGAGTGTCGCGGCGTGGAACGTACGACTTTCCCAGGGCCATCCTCCACCGACGCCGCCGGTGGCGTCCACGGCGAACGGAGTGAATGAGTAATTCATTTGCAGGCGACGCGACCCAGAATACATCCGCGCCGATCGCCAGCGACGCGAAAACCACCGCTCCAATCCGACACCCTTGCGAGCGAGTGGAGGAGGAGGAATTGAGGCCGATGCATCTCCCTCGCCAGCCACCCATCAGGAGCAGAAGAAGAAGAAGGGGGGAGAGGGGGAGGAGGGGTGACGCGTGCAGGAGGGTAGGGGCCACACGGCTCCAATGCATAAATTCCTCTCCGCCCTCGAAGTGGAGTGACGTGAAAACAGCGAATTGCTTCCGGCTCTTTATGCACTTCCCGGAAGAATGCAGGAAGAATTACGATCTGTCAGCTACATTTAGCATAAATTGCGATATGGGAGAAATTTTCTCAATTTGATGAAGGCAATCTAAAAAAAATAATTCTACTTTTCCTTGATGAGAAGGAATAACCTATATTGAAAAATACTTCCAATTAGCCTTGAAGAGAGGGAATCGTGTAAATATAATATAGGCAATATTAATTTTCACTCCTCCCAACAAGTTTGACCAAAGAAACACATGAAAAGTCTTCGGAGACGTTTCTTTTCTGTCTATTCCATTTCTGCAACTCTAAAATCTGCATGTACTATTTTAACTTCATTCTTTTTGTAGTGAGCCAATGTAAAAAATCAATTCAATCATGTAGCCGCAGCACCATAAAAATCAATCACAACTCTATGAAATTGAATGATGTAATTATGACACGAAAATGATGGCTCCTTCAAAATGAGCACAATAAGGAGGAAAGGATGGAGGGATAAATATCTGCACTCTTAGGTTCCCGGCCTTAGGTATATCTCCTCTCATTCGTAGGGATGATGAGAATTCAAAATAAAATTTTCTCTTTTTAACTACGCCTTCCTAGAGTCTGTTAAAAACGATGCCTCATTTTAATAAAAAAATATTTACGGGTAACATGACTCAATAAACGGGATGCCTTTGCAATAAAATTTTACAGACCACGTTGTCGTTACCGCTTCCACAGAGAGTTAGGATCGCCGTGCCCCGGTGACTAGCTCAACCTTGGTCGGTTAAAAATACGAAGCACGCCCAGAGCCAGCAGTGCGGTGTTCCAACTGATGGGCTCTCATCCCCGGCGTTTGGGGCACATACCTACTCTCATAGGAGGCGGCCGACGGCGGCAGGGTGGACGGGAAGGAAGGCAGGGGGGGCGGAGGAGGGGGAGTCCCACACTTGGAGATTATTAATGTCGGGTTTCACAGTGAATGCAAAAACCGCTCCAACCCCGCCCGCAATCCCCCATTTTTCTTCACTGAATCCGAAAGATGACTTAACGTTTTCAAATATGGTTTCAAAAACGAGTTTTTAAATGCTGAATTTTTCCAAAGAATCGGGTGTAATCAAAGTACTATCAGATTAATTTTTAAAAATATACACTGAATTTTTTCAAATATTTAGAAACAAAATGATATTGCATGCATGAATTTTTTAGATCTTCAGTTTCTTTCCGATACTGCCAAAGTATTTTTTTAGTTTCATTTTGTTAGTGCTCAATACGAGTACATGTATTTTTGAAATTTTAATTTGAGAGTTTTAAAATTTCGCGAGTACGAGATTGATCGAACCGGAACTTCTCGACCCGAATACATCGCATCCAAAAAACAATGGTAACGTCAGCAGCATCCAAGACTAAAACGGAAACTTAAATTTATTTGTCTAGATATCTGTCATAAGCGAAGCAAATAATAATTGCAATAAATGTACTTTAATTACATTCTGAAAAAGAATATAATCCTAAAATAACAAGAGAATTTCCATTAATATACATTCATCGAAGAATTTCCGAGCTATGAACAACTTATTAGCGAAATCCGTATCCAAACAGGCCCAACTACAACGGGTGTCACTGTTACCGCTTTTTGAAATACTTTAAGCACTATACAAGCACTATGTCACAAGCCGCGAGGGTTTTATTTCTTATTTTATCCTCATCATCATCATTGGCTTTGATTCCGGATATTGGATTGTGAAAGTCTTTTCATTCCTTCATAGTTACTTGCGCTTAGGTCTTCCATTACGTGCTTCTCGTAATTCACCCTTGGCATTTCTCTGTAATTCCTCCCCTCTCCATGTTTCCGTCAATTACGACCCTCAAGTAAGCTATCTTGCCTCAGTACGTGTGCAATTAGGTTTACTTGTCTTCATGAAAGTGTTCCTTAGAGAGACTTCTTTCCTCACCCACTCAATCTTCGAAGTGCTTCTTCAATAGTTACTCTGTATATCCATTTTATTTTCACCATTATTCAGAAGTACCACATCTACATCGCCTACAATATTTGTTCTATCTGCTGTTTCTATCATCCACGCCCTACAGTGTTAGAAAAAGTAATTTCCATGTATAAGTGATGATAAACTATTTCCTACGGATTATTGGCTGTTAGTATAGGCAAGTTGTTTCTTCTGAAAGGAGACATTCTTCGCCATTCCTATTCTGCTTACTATATCCTTATTGCTTCTCCTTTCACCCCGACGATTCTCGAAAGAAGATTTTTTCGACGAGATGAAATACTAGAGATATCTGTTGAAGACATCTGTCGTATAGGCGATTAGCTAAACTCTCTCACCCTGCGACTTCTCGCTGATGGGTGCCCCACTTGTCCGGGTGCGAATGCCGCATCACGATTGGTTGTCATATGCAGAGGTGTCCCATCGGAGGAGTGTCCTTCTTCTGCATCTACACTTTTCCCTGTGAACCTACACAGGAGCGTCTGGCGGTGTCTTATAGCCATTAAGAGGAATCGTGAGTTGCTAATAAAATTTACTCTCAATAATTTCCGAATAGTTTGAATGATTTTGCCTATTCTTTTCAACTGCACCGATCACCAACTTCACGTGGGGAAAAATGGTTCCTCATATCTGCTATTAATTGGGAGAAATCCATTTGCCACTACTTCTCATCGAAGTAACATCGAGGGAAGAGAGTTATTATTTCCTTGGTGTCAACATTAAAGTCACATTTTTCATGCTAAGCGTACGTGTTCCAGTATAATTTTCGTGCCCCTGGCAGATACTATCCTAGATTATTCTATCATTGCATAACTTTTCCTATTCATTTACAAAAAAAGATTTTAGCGAGTAGGTCAAAAAATAGGTTTTTTGTACAGTGTTCAGTTCAAAAATTAAAACTTTCTCAGCTGAAATCCAAAAATCTATCATAAAAGATAAACAAAACTTTGTTTTACCACAGTTTGTGGAAAAAGGTTTTGTATATCTTTTATGATGAATCATTTCCACTAAGTTACACCCGATACAACCGACTAAATATCTAACTAATGCAAAATAATACTTATTAAATTTTTCAATCTAATATTTCCCCGCTACTCGTTTGAAAAAGCCAAGTTTCTTTAATAAAGATCTTCAATACAGCTTCCCAATATTTCAAACGTTTATTCTTTAAGGTAGGTCCATCTTAGTGTGACCTTCCAAGCATTTCACTTGACCCACTATGCTCACGTCTAGCATAACGAGTCTGAAGCTTTAACGGTAAATGTATTTCTTTTTCCATGAGCGTATAATATTTGCTCGAAAAGGCCTCACAGACCGTATTCTTACTTGAGCCTTGACATATGACTACGTCTTCATCAAATCACCCGTTGAAACTGGTTCTATTTAGAATTATCTTCCCATGAAATGAGGTACCCTCGGTCGCATGCTTACGTAGTCGAAGGCAAGGGAGGCGCCTTCTAGACGGATTCCGTGAAAGAGGCGGGTCGAGAAGAGTGTCTCGAGGCCTCTTGGACCTCGAAGTGATTTCTGAGGAGTGCCGCAGGACGAGTCCCCCATTGTGGCGACGCAGAAGAAAAGAAAACTGCTTCCCTCGAGGAAAGGAGAGGATCAGCAGCCGAAATGCCCATCGGAATCCAAATTAAGGATCCCGCCCAAAAAAAAAGAAAAACGGTGCCAAGTCTATACGGTTCGGCTCAAT
>LYUA01003823.1:26504-37874 GCA_002093875.1 Calopteryx splendens
CCTTGGGTTGCAGTCAATCAATCTTCGGATTGAAAGACATGTCATGTCATCTATATAGACATAGGTATATAATAGTTGATAGTTTAGTGATAAGCTATTGCAATATGACGAGCGAATTATTATACTGAAGATGTAACAGAAGAAAATAAAATAACAATGCATTTATCAATAATATTTTAAAGAAAATTATTAGAATGATTTAAGGAAGGATGCTATACAACAGAATAAGGAATAAAGAAGTTATAAGTCACCAAAAAATTCAGTAGATTAATATATTCATAAATCACCAACTCCTTCAATGTCCTGCGTAGGCATTGCATAACAGAATAAGCGCGCAAATGTTAAATGTGAGTGCCATTTCACCGAAAATTATATCAAATAAAATAAAGCAATCCAAAGTGTGGAAAAAAGGGGACGAGGAAATAAACGATTACTCGAAAGCTATCATTGGAAATTATCCTTGTTTTTAGAACAGGCTATAACATCTGCATTTAGGGAGAAGAAAATTCAAATAAGTTGGAAAGTCCTATTACGGCGTCCATTTTTTCGTTTTAAGTAATAAATAAAAAATTGCCATAGCAAAAAATAATCTGTGATAATAGTATTTTAGAAAATTTGTCTCCAAAGGGAATGGGTAAAAGGAAATAGGGGAAGAACTATTGCACCCTCCACCCCTAGAATTTAAATTTCATCCGCTATGTGGTTTAGTTCGCGGGAGTTTTGGGACCACTAAATTTACTGATGATGTTGAGGAAAATGAAATAATAAAAAAATAACAGCATTGTACTTGCCATAAGGCTTTCGTCTAACGCATTTCCGAATTATTTGGAAAATTCAGTTGCATGTTTTCCTCGAAATTATTTAACAAATTTACGTACATGTTTTCAAGTATATCTTTGATTTCCTGAACTTCTTTCACCATTTAACATTTCACTCAGACAGGTTTCATTTTAGTGACTTCTAATGAGAATGGAATAGAAGAAGTTCTTCCATCCTTTTTACCCAATAGAATGCGCTCAAGCGTGAGGCAGGGCTTTGGTACTTTGTCCTTATCTATGAACATGGTGATTGGAATGGACTTCAACCAATTTTTATGCCAATTATAAACAAAATATTGAGTATCGAAACTAGATCCAATAAGGCGATAATATTAGATATTATGGCCATCGACTGGAAATGGGAGAAATTTATGCGGAATTGTGCTCTCATCGGGAATTTCGCGGAGATGTCCGGAATTGATTGGATTTGTTTACCTTAGTTTTAGCAATCGAGAAAATGCTGCATCTGACCACTGGTGTGTTTCATATAGCCGTTACTAAATCCTCCATTCTGGGGAAGAGTTAAATCCACTTCGGAATTATTTTCACCTGCAAGCTATATTGTGCGTTGTGATTTCGTAATTTCATATAAAGAGTTTCATTTCATTGAAGTTATAAATAACTAACGTCTAAAGCCAAAATTTGAAAAATATAGTTCCATAAAAGTATAAAGGGTTGTATCAAGTAGAAGTAATTTTTATAAGCTTTGATACCAACTTAATAACCTTGACCTTTTATTTCTGGAGTATCATACATGGTGATAATTTAAAAATGCCACAAACTCCATTATAATATTACGAAATTTCAAAATTATACCAATAAAAATACATTTTAACTTCATGGATATCTTCTGAAGGCGATAATAATAATAGTGGATATTGTTACCTGTAAGCTGTATTTAAGAATATCTACGGAAACTAAGCTTACAACCCATCCACCCGATTCATTCCGCACAATCAGAACAGAGCATCCGTACGTACGTACAGCGCCCGACTGTCACACGAACCCAATAAAAAGGCTCCTCTCCACCTACTGGTGGTCCTCATGGACTATTCACGTGCCATAGGAGCAGTGGTGGCTGTGCGAAATCCATGCGATAGGATATGCACCTGAGGCTTTATGAAATGGGTCACTTTCGATTGGCCATTTAAGACACAGTTTGGTTAACTCCTTTTGAAGATATTTTTCCACTGGCTTGGGGTACATTTATAATTCTGGCTTCGGACGACATCTATGAGATTGATGCAAACCAGAGTACACACTCCATATTCCCGACCCTAAGTGGTCAGTTAAACAAAGTGAAAATGTAGCATTCTTGAGGCTTAAAATGTTCACTTTAATGTTTGCTTGATTGAGCCTATGGAAAGGTTGGGATAAAAAATATATATACATTTTTCTTTCGCAGCTCAAAACAAGATATTATACCAATACTCCCATGTATTAGCTAACGCATGCACACATGTCAATTTTAATATCCACTGAACATTTTCAAGATAAGATAGGATGATTGTTTTTTTGAAAATGAAATCAGGAAAATGGCAAGTGTTTGCTTTAAAATAACCATCAGATGTAAATAAAAAGCGACAAGAAAAGGAAAAGCAAATAAGAGACCCCAAACATAAGAGCAAAAGGTTGCGCTGTCTGTGCTTCAATGCCTTCAATATCCCTCTTCCCCGAGGAAACCGAATCCAAATCGAAGCACTTAAAAAGTTCTCCAGTGGAGGCATAAATAAATTAGGCTCCTTTTTTCTTCTCTCGTTCAGATTGTTAGGAAAAACAAGCAAGCTAAGAGACGATGGGGGAAGGGGTTGGGGTAGGTTTTGAGGGAGAAAAATCAGTTAGAGATTTTATTGTGTGAGTTTGCCTCCCTCCTCCTCCTTCCTATCCTCGGGAAACTTCATCGCTTCCCTCTCTTCCAACCTTCGGCGCGCACACTTCGGAAAGCACACACGAGAGAAATCGGACCCAACGCCCCCCCCCACCATCCTCCTTCTCCCCTCGTTTCTCTTCTCTTTCGTTCGCTCCACTCTTCTTCTTTCCTTCCCCGTGTGTTCCGTTCCCCCTGGGAATCAATTTCCCATCTCGCCTTCGATAGGTTTCACGGATCCCTATCCCTGCCGCTTAAAATACTCCGACATTCCTTCTTCCCCACCTCTCCAGTTAGGACCCACTCTGTCACCACATTCCTTCTGAGTTATCCCTCTCACAATTCATGCTACTATCTTCACTTCTTTATTTCATTCCCTTTTCTCTAACTATCCGCGGGCTAAGGGAAGGCAGCGGGCCCGACCTCTCAAGAGAATAAGGGGAATCTCGCTCTACTCCTCCGAGCCCCCAAGACGACGCATTTATAGTTTCCAATCTTGAAACTTTTATTTTTTCCCCTACTTCCCCCTCCCCCCATCATCCCCCCACTAATGCCGCCGCCCATCGCTACCCCAATCCTTCCTCCCATATCCCTCTCCAGGAACGGGTAGCGACGTGGGCATCCCCATCTCATTCGAACCAAGTTTCGTGCTAATGGAAAAGTGAAGTGAAAGGGCATGCACGGGCAGTAATTATTGGCGATTCTCCCGGTTATATCCCCGCCCGCGAGAGGAAATATGAGTAGTCGCTTTTGACCTGAAGTTTAAAAACTAAGCCCAAGGCAAGTGGGAATGGAAATGACTTCTCAAATACGATGAAAATTTCGTAAATTTGAACTCACAGGCAGCGTAACTTAAAGAAAAGCGATTTTCCATGCTCGATCTCCCATCCTTTAAGAGTGAGTATTAAATCAGATTAAGAACGAAGTAAAGTACTGACTAATCATTCAACTTATAAGTCTCTTTACGACTAAGCGAACTCAAAATAGTGAATTCCTGGAAGTGTTCCTATGAATTCGTAGAATGAATGTAATACTCTGGTGCTTTCTGAAAACATATCTTTTAAATGTTTTATTGAGGACATTAAATTTTACACCCCAGAATAGGTGTGATTACTGGAGTTTTAGGATCCGTAAAATGAATATTTTTTTTCATTTATCATAGTAGGGTTTGAATTGATTTTTTTAGAGTGGTCTTCAAAGCAACAGAAACGCATCAAACTGTATTGCAAGTGCTAGTATAGTGCCTATAACTCAGTCAAACAATTAAATTTTAAATCGCTCTGAGTTCGCAGACGATATTTAATTGCAACAAAATACTTAACAAATACTTTATAAAAACCAATTGTATACCGATATCTTAATAGAAAGTTCTTAACTAACCCTGGTTATAATTGTTAATTTATTATTCATTACGTTATACTACGCAATATATCAGACAAAAATGCCTTTCCTTGGCAAAGACATAAACGCCAAAATCATTGGGGTGCTAAGTAAATTCCAACCGACAGATCCGGATTAACGATCAGGCTAGTTACCAAATTAAGCATAATGTAACTAACTAGTACACACGTTTAAATATTTACCACTTTTAATGGAGTAGGATAAAAAATTAAAATGGAAGGAAAGGTAAGCGAACGAAGAAGTTTTGCAAAGGGGTATTGGGATTCACCCAAAGAAAGAAGGAACAGAGGATGCAGTGGGTGCAGAGAGCAGGGATAAAGAGGCGATGAATTGTTGAAGACAGGGAAAGAGGGTAGAATCGAGAAAATGATAAGCGAGGTAGAGGGGGGCGGAGAGATTGGGTATGTTGGATTTAATTAAGGGTGGCCGAAAAAATGTGAAAGTGAAGAAAGGGTTATTGTATTGTTGACGCCATGTAGCCAGAAGTATTAGACATATTAATGCATATAGGTTCAGACATTTGGTAGATATGTTAATATAATTCAGGAGATGAAGTATTTTTGAATGATGAATTTTGATGAAGTTTTGCATATTAAGGTGGTCTAGAGTTTCTTCCAACATGATCAGTTTCTTGGAATCCTACATAAATTCCACACTTAATTTTAGTAAGCTACAGGATTAACACATTTACTGAATTTTATCATGGTTGCATAATGTTACCTATAATGTTTTAAAGGTTAAATTTTTAGTTTCAGATTTGTTTAGTAATTATTTACTTCAAACAGTAGAATGCCTTTGCCCTCCATTTCTTGGATCCATTTACACAATTTATTGGTGCTAATACATGTTTCTTGTTGGCAATGTTATGACTCTCAGTATACTATAAACCTCCCAACTTCTGGATATGTAAAGAAACAATTAGGCTCCATGAGGTAGAATTCATTGCCGAAAACATATTGCATCCAAATAACAACAGCCATAGTCAGAGAATGAAGGGCTCAGCGGAGTGATGCTGCAAATGTAAGTCTCTCTCGGGTTCTCCTCCGCTTTTGTCTACAAATTTCTTAGAGATTCCAGCCGGATACACAAGGCCAGCACTGTTTTGTATTATAGAAGTCTGGTGCAATGTCTGAAAATACTCTCGTCTTACCAAACGAAAGGATTTAAATACCTATATCGCAAGAGTGACTTTTTCCAGCTATTCAAATTTATTCTTTTATCTTCTAAGTACCTAGAAGGTACTCCTTTTCTACCAGTACCTCTAGCATAGAAATATATAGATCAATCATCATCAGCCTGTAAAACTTCTGATAAAGGTCTTTTGAATAATTTTTACACTTATTTGAGATCAAATTTCCCCCCTACCACACACCCTGATGTAAGTTCGTTTGTTTATTTTCCAAAGGGATAGTCTTCCTATTATGTGGGTCAACTTTTAAGATATAATATAATGGATTACCTTTTCATGGTTTAAACACACACCAGATTAGTGTTCCCTTACCAGTCTTTTTGAAGAGAGAACTCGCGCGAATGGAATGGAAATTAAAGAAATCGAATGAATAGAACTGAATTTCCTTCCTCCCGGGAATATAATTCACCTTTTCCTTTCTACTGCAGCCAGAGAATGGTCACAGGACTGAGCGATTCAAATAGAATGTCGCAGATGTGTCGATACATTTGAAACTGTGAGGTACATGGATAAGGTTTAGCCATACGGCAGGGATAATTCACGATATTTTTTGTTCATGCCCTTTTGCTACCAATTTGCCACCCTTGTGTGCGAGGTGCCCATTTCGTAAAAAAATATCCATATCGTTCGCAAATCGCTATTTATACTAAGTTTTGTTTAAAACCTGAATTTTTTTGTAATTATACTTACCAACTGGTCCTATTTAGAACAAAACCGATGCATTGCTACATAAAAGATAGGCAACGCATTGAAATGACTATTTATTTACACATTAGGTACCGTGTAATCCACCTCTAAGATGTGTGGCAAGGGATGATTCTGGCAAGGGTTTCACCATACATATTATATATAACATAGAGTAAAGACCTCTTTGCTATATGATTTTGCTAAATATTATTGTAAGAACTGCTATAGAAGGAAATATTCCATAATGGAATTGATCTTGAGGCTTTGATTTAAGTGTATGATATTTTAAACCTCTAGAAACCCTCCTGACTATATAATTATATATTTATCCTACCACAGCACGAATAGTGTTCTTTAGTAAGTATTCGACATCTTTATAGAAAGATCTGCAGAAATATTCCTAAGATATTTAGAACTCCTTTAACCTTCAGCTTTCAAGTAAATTTTACCCAATTCTTAGGATCTAGTAACACCTTTAAGTACATTAGAGTAATATATCATATATCTTGTCTTTCATTACCAAAACCTCCAATAATTTATACTAGAAATTATATTTGAAAAGGATTCCATGTAAAACTAATGGTATCAGGCGTGACTTCGTGGCAATAATGGATTATCAAAATAAAACTAACTTTTTTGTTTCCATAGATTGATTGCACCTTGCGAATCACTACACTGTAGGATAATCATGTGCTATGATATGTCACATGATAATGCTATAAAGTCACGTCGCTCCAAGCTACAATAAATCTGGGGAAACAACAAAGTTAATTATGTTAGTGATTCCATGTCCTTGAAAAATATTACTATGGAGCCCCAAATAGTAAATATCTATTCGAGGACATTACTTCTCCTCACACTTCCTCAACTATTATGTTGGATTTTTAGAAGATATCCCGTTAGCTTCCACAAACGTCTTGGCAAGAATTTCAGAAACCCTTTTTAGGACAGCATCCATTACCACTGGTGACGAAACGAATGCGATATTGTGTGCATATGAAACATAGAAATCGCGGCATTCCAATGTCGCAGAACCGTAAAGGAAGAGAAGGATGCAAAGGACGGGGGAGGAGTGGGGGAATTGGCAGGGCAAGACATTTTCCCTCAATGTCAACTTCATATAGAGGAGGGAAATGGAGGGAGGGCGTGTTTGTCGACTGTTGTGGTCGAGGGGAAGGAGGGAGAGACGCCCCGGGTGCCTGGGAATGCGAAGAGGACTTCCTTCGGAGCGTGGACAGTGGTGGGCGCCATTGGGGGCTAATGGTTAACTGGGGGTGAGGTGAATGAGACTGAAACTAAGGCACGCAGAAACATCTAACGCAATCTGCAGGAAATGTACTAATATGCCGATGTGAACTTTTAAATAGGCAACAAATAATAGGCGTTAGGAATCCAGTAAAAATTGATTGATTAAAATGCATCCACCCTAAATTAGCTGAAAATTGTTCGAAAACACATGTCATGCTATTGAATTCGTCTTGATAATTTTGCTATCTTTTTTCACCGCATTACATACAATAATGTAATAATATGAATTAAATTGACTTAAAAAAACATTGAGACGAATATTTACATTTATCTGTTAATACTGGTTTTGTGAACATTCCTTAACCGCATATAAATGTGTGAATTTAATTATTTTATCAGAGAAATGCATGAAATCAAAACATTGACACTCTTGGAAAGTTTCAAGTGAAAATAGGTAAAGAAATTGAAATGGGTTAGAATTGCCTATCCTAATTCCTTATAATTAAATAGGAAAGAGCTATTTACGTTGAAGGGAAGTTGAGTTGGTTTTTTTCTAAACGTATCCCACTCCCAACTGATAGTGAGAAGCCAATTGAACACGCCTCTCCCTGAAAATATTATTAAAATTATTTTCCTGGTATTTATTTTATTTAGTATGTTTTTCATTCTAATCCAGCTTTTTTATAGAAGTATTTAAGCCAAAGTACCAGACAGAAGCCGAAGTACTGAGCACAGACATATACTCAAATATTCAAATTGATATCCTTTAGCAACTTCTTTACTCAAGATATTCAGGAAAGTGTAGTAGAGAACTATTTTATTTCAGTAGTATGAGTACTAACCTTAGGTAGCTTACTAACATGTTAATTAAACAACATTGCGTCCACTTCATTAAAATGCCTAAAATTAATAAAATTTAAATTTGGGTAAACACGAATGCCACTTCACAATTCATATGCTATCCGTGACTGGAGCATTTAATCAACATCGCTATTGCCTTATTTCCCTTCACCCTTTAGATGATTGCGCATATAATTATTGTTTACACATAGGACAATACAATGAAAAAATTTAAAAAAAGCGCAAGTGAATAGAATAAATAGAGGTAAGACAAAAGGAACGTCCATATAAAATATAAACACCTAAGGCAAACGTAGCCCTGCAAAGACGGTGCGTGTGGAACCTAAGGTAAGAGTGCCGTAAGAAGAGAAGCGATGCAAGGGGAGAGGCGAAGAGAGCAAGCCGCTATGAGATAGTCTGTATGGAAAGGGAATGCATTCCAATGGAAGCACCTCAGGGTGAACAGGAATTGGCCCATAGGGACCTTGGCTCATCCCGGATTGGCACAATAGTGTTCTTTTATCTCCATTCACACACAACGTCACGCGAGAAGGTGCGTGAAACTGATATGACCACTTCACGTTAAGAAATGGTCAGTCAGCAGAAAAAAATATCTCCAAAAGAGGAAGGGGGAGGGGAATGACAAATGAAGTCTCCTCACAATCCAATTTCTAAATATTTTCCTAGTATTTTTAGAAATAAAGTATTATCAACCTGAAATAAATGTAGGCTATGGTTGCATTAACAATTTAAGTATCTGTGTGTCTAAAATAATTAAAACAGCACCAAATCCCTACCGGGGCTGGGGTCTCTTCAAATTAATCAACGTTTCCACGCGCATGATAGCAAGGGATATCCTCTCCCAAGCACGTTTGCAGGCTGAAAAAATAATGGAGAGCAATGGCTCATGAGATGCCGACATGGATATTTATCTAGTAGATGGTGAAATAACCAATATTTATACATTCAATCCATCGGACATTAATATAATCAAATTAAATATTAAAGTAAAAATAAATTAAATATTACACTACACGATGTTTTTTTAGTACCTATAATTTTATTAATGGACTATTTCCTAGCATTTATCATGACTAAAATTACTTATAAATTGTTGCGGCTATATTTTACATTTTTTGGAGAGCTTTGTGGAAAAATATTTAACACGATATAAATGAATCATTCCGAACTTCAGGTATCAGTTAAGGTGAATAAAATAATGCATGAATGGTTATGTGAACATTCTCGTGAAATTCCTCGTATATACATGTTTACAAAATAAATCAGAGCCATTAAATGCAGGATAAAAGATAAGAAAGCATTAGGCAACTACGGGTAAACAAGTTCTGTTAAAATAAAAAGCTATTAAAGTTTTGAGCAACCTTTCTCATCATTAACATGACCACTAAACATAACTAAATAGGTTGAATACTAAACATACACCTTATAGACATTTCAAGAGTAATAAATACTTTCACGGATTTCCAAGTAATGATTTCGTTATATTTTATGAAACAAATAGATTCACTGGCTGATAATAAATGGGAAGGTATTAAACAATTTTCGCATATTACTAAACATAACATAATTCCAAATTAAAATAGGTAGGTAACTGAGGTTAGGTATAGTAATAAAAAAATTCTCAATATAGAAAGAGGGACAGACCAGAGCATCTAGAATGATTCCTAGCTCGAACGACTCCACTGGAATGTGGAATGGAGGTTTTCAGGCAATATCCATAGACTCACCAATTTATTAATATATTCATTGAAAAAAAAGGATAGAGGAGAATGTAAAAACAGTTATGCTATTTTTATCGCTGAGTCGTTTGAGTAGTGGTGTTGTAAACTACCCCAGTTAGTTTTTCCTAATAGGATTTCTCTTACTGTAAAACTCGATTACACCACATGGACTACGACGATGACGCACTGGAGGACATGTGATGTCCTGATGGCCCATAGTGACCCCATGTCCTGGTGGGAAGTAGTGGGCAGTGATTTAAACCAGAGGTATTCATTATCACTCGTCTATTACAAGGCATACGCAGAAAAAAATGGTAAAGTAGGCTTGGAAAAGACTGGAGGTAGTGGGAATATAGGCGGGGAACTGATCAGGTCAGTCAGATTTGAGGACGATCAAGCATCAGTTTGCCACTCAGCCAATTAATTACGTTCATTGCTGAGTGCATCACAGAGCCACTTAGATAGGAATTGAATGCAAATGAATGGGAAATAAACAATGTAATGTGATTCTCAAGAAATATGAAACCTAAGAAAAAGGCGAGCGGAAACGTAAGCAGGTAGAAAAATTTAGTTTTTTTAGGACGTTTTTAGGCGAAGTTGGAAAAATATGACAAGGATATATTGAGATTTTCAATGTGGTAAAGCAGCTTTTACAAAGAGACGGAAATTGATGACAAGTTCCATACGTTAAGATGTAAAGCATGTACTAGGGAAGTATTTGACCTGGTGTGCTCTTTTGCATGGGTTGTAAACTAGGTCTTTGAATCAAGATGATAAGTATAGGTTGAAGGCATTTGAGACCTGCTAGTGGAAGTGAAAGGAAAAGTGAAATAGAATGGAAAATGGGCCAGAAAGTTCTGGTCCTATAGGTGTCATGTAGAGGAGTCGCTTTTCTGGAGAAAAGAAATAAGGAAGGCAAAAAGGAGTGGGCGAAAAGTGTATCGAGTGGCTATGAATTCTTAAAGACTGCGATCGGGGGCAGAATTTTTAGCAAGCGAGGTAGATGTACGCAAAGGTTTTTCATTTTGAACGAATGGAAGAGAGGCAGGAAGTAGATGGAATTGAAGATTATTTCTATGCAGTGTAGGTTATTATGACGTGAGTGTTGAGTTAACCGTATTTCGCAAGTTTCCATCAAAAACTACCTTAAGCGATAAATGATAATTTATAGTGAGTCGTTGCAAAATCCTGCTTGAGATGCACATCGATGAACAAGGGTGTAACCTAATTATCATGCAGAAAAATGTAAGCATTATATTTCCTTGTGACATTAGACTTTCTAGTATAATCTAAACCAACATTCCAAATGAAGATAATGTAGCCACATCATTCCACATATTTTCTACAGAAAAGTTTATTTTTAATTCCTCAGAAAATTATATTTTGTATGAAACCACTAATTTAAAATGATTTGGTTCAGAAGATATTTGAAAAACATTTCTAAAAAAAGATTATCTAGAATAATCTAGATGGAATAATATAGAATAAATTTCATGAAACATAATAAGGTTCACAAATTCAGGCCTTATATGGTTGAAGGAATCCATACTGATAAATAAATCAAAGCACTTTTCCACA
>LYUA01003825.1:59438-70739 GCA_002093875.1 Calopteryx splendens
TTATGAAACATTAGGTATGCTGTTTTACTAGTGTTAATAGTAAGAGCATTGTTAAGGCACCAATGTAGCAAGTCTTCATCTTTGTAAAGGTTTTTTTAAAGCCTTGATTAAAGGTAGGTTTTGGACAGTTCCTAGCAACTATTATGTTTTTTGTGAACTTTTTTTAGATGCAATTTCTTTCTTTAGAACTCTTTTTGCCTCTCACCACCCTTAAAAATTCTCCGTCCACTGGCCATAGTTGTGACATCAAAATCATGTATGTGTTTCGAATAAGCTGTCTATCCCTCCAGTCTACTCATATATATTCCACAATACTCCCATCACCTTGTCCACTCTATTCTGTCAAACATATTCTCGAAATCCACAAAGCACACAATGACATTCTGGTTATATTTCTTTCTTTCAATTTTTTCATTACTGAAATGGCGTCACATGTTCCTTTCACATACTGCTACTTTACTATTTTTTGGGTTGTGGATCAAAATTGACCCAATTAAGTTCCTTTCCAGATTCCTTCCTCGTAAATTCTACCCATAAATCCAAAAATACTCTTCTGCCCATTTTCCCATAAACTCTTTAGTAATTATGTGAGGATATTATATATTCCTTCTGCCTTATTTGCCTTCATTTTCTGCAGAGTTTCTTCTATCTTGCTATTTGCTATCTAGAATTCCTGCTAGATTATGAGCTATCCACATAACATTTCCTTTCTAAGTTTAAGCGAGCAGGTCTAATGTCTTTACCATTAAGTTCCTCTGTGTACTCTTTCCATCTTCACTGAATATCTTTCGGGTCAACTTATAACTTTCATCTTATCTTTTATGGTTGGTATTGTTTTTTCCTTATCTACAACCTGGCAATTATCTTACCTTCTTATTTAATACTTTTACTTTTCCCTGTCTCTGAAATAGCACCATATCTTTGCACTGATTTGTCCTTTCATGTTTCCTTGGCCCTATTGGTTTTTTGACCAAGTTTATTATTTTGTTCTTTGTACATTCTTCCTCGTAAATTCCTACTACTATTGTGAAGTGAACTAGCTATTCCCATGTGAGGGAAGAACGAATATTTGAATCTGTTGGTGATGGTGTCCATCTCTCTTATTTTATCCTGGTGGTCATATATACCAATATAATTTGGAGTCTTAATTATTCCCTCGGTGTCGCTTGAAAACTTGGGTGTCCTGAACCTATCTAAAAGTCTAAGTCTTACCTTCTCCCTTCGTGAATCAAGGGGTTTCCAACCTAGGTAATTCTTCTATCATACCCGTCACACTTACTCTCTTCTCGTAGTAATTCTTATCAAACCTAGAGGATTTTCTCTGAACCTTTTCCAATTCCTTAATGAAAATATTCTCCCATGGATCCCAGATACTAGCTGCATATTCCAAATGTGACCTAAGTAAAACGAAGTAACTCCTCTCTCTTACCTTTTCATTACATTTTCCTACAACACGTCTGATGAAACCTAACTTCTTTAAGGCTGACCCGCTTATTCTTTTGATGTGTGTACTCCATGAAAGGTAAGATGTAAGTGTAACGCTCAAGTATTTCACCTGTTCCGAGTTGCTTAATTCGGTCCCCTCATTTTATAATTTACGTCATGTTCCTCTTTCATTTTGTTCCAAAACTTCAGTGTTGTATATTTTTTATGTTTAGTTCTATCCCCCATTCATTACACCTCTTTGGAATGGATAGTTATGAATGAAGCCCAGAAAAATTAGGTTATTTAACAAAAAAATAAATGCCAAAATAGAAAATATTATATCGGCTAAAAATTACTATTATTCCTACAGCTGAAAATATTGCTTATGTTAGTGAAACAAATGCTTAACTATTTTGGATTGAAATTCAGATTTTTGAATAAAATTTGAGAAATCAACACTTCACACACTTTCAGTTTATTAGTTTTTTTCTTGTTTAAGAATAATTATTTTTCTTCTCTTGCACAATCCTTATTGAAGCTTCATGCTACCCTTGAGTGTCTCCCTCAATGTAGTAGTAGTTATTTAGGGAGGTGACTGACAGCTGAAGTAATTTGCACCATTAGGTGGGTAACATGGTCATCCATTAATTTCTGTCATTACAATGAGTGGTTAAACTGTGACTTGGTAGAAGTAGGATTTCCAGGGAATGGAAGAAGGGTGGAGAGAAACTTTGTGTCAGCATTAGCCTACGCCTAACATAAGTTGCTAAGGGGTCCACAGTTTAACATCCCATGTGACGGATGGAGTTGAACTTGAAGTGCTTTCCACATAGAACACAAGTAAGGATTGGGTTGCCACAGAAAAATAACCTTGACACCATCAGGATTCAAACCCAGGCATTCTGGTTAGGAAGTTAGTACACTAGCCACTGAACCAATCTGATCCCCTCTACCCTAATGATGCACACCTATTTAAAAATGGAGCCATGTGCTCATGCATTTTATGCAGCATCACAATTGTTTCATTAACACACATTTTCTTATTTCTGTCATTACAATGAGTGGTTAAACTGTGACTTGGCAAGTGTTCTACGAGCTCATTGCATTTGAACATTTTCAGGAGATGGATGGGCCAGAGGATTTGCTCAAATTTGTTTGCATATAGTTGGAGTGCATGCCTTGGTGATGCGCCATGTGAGGAGCCGTGGGACATTCATCAAGGTGGGCCAGGCACTCCTAGTAAGAAGGCAGCTGGAGGCTGAGAAGCAGCTTAAGGAGAAGATGATACTTTCAGTCATGCCTCCAAAAGTGGCAGATTGGCTCATGCGTGAAGGCGCTACTGCACCCATCGAAGCCCCTGCAATTAGGCCTCAAGATGGAGAAAATGGTGATGGAGACTGTGATGAACATGATGAGCAACAATCAATTCTTAGAAAGGTTTGTTGGTACATACAATATTTTGCAGTGTAAGACTTACGAGTAATTTAAAGCAGTAATAATTATATTACCCAAGGTGATTGTTCCATACAATAGCTTCCAGGGTTATTATGGAAATGTAGAAGTTAATAGAGAAGCAGAGTAGTGTCTCATCACTGTTGGTCTTAAAAATCATAAAGTTTTGATTGGGGAAAAGGGATGGTATTTTTGAAATATTGAATAGCATTATCTTTCTTCTTATAATGTTAGTTTAGCACAACACTTTTTTACCTTAAGGATATACTCAAATTTGATTGGTATCTCATTTCAGGCCTCATCACCCCGCTCATCCAATCCTGGAGACATACGTCATTCACTTTTTCGACCATTTAACATGCACACAATGGAAGATGTAAGCATTTTATTTGCTGATATTGTAGGGTTTACCCGTATGTCATCAAATAAGTCAGCTGAGCAGCTTGTTGGGCTTCTAAATGACCTCTTTGAGCGATTTGATGGCCTGTGTACTGATCATGGCTGTGAAAAGATATCTACCCTAGGAGACTGTTACTACTGTGTGTCTGGATGCCCGGAACCAGTCCCGGATCATGCAAAACGTTGTGTGGAGGTAGGTGATATTAAAATGCTTTTATTGTTTGATAAAATGTATAACTTTTCCAAATTTAAACATTGATTACTTCAATATAAGAGGGCACCTTTGTGAGAATACTAGATGGTATTTGCATATTGATGTACAGAATTAATGAAATATTAGTTTAACTTCTCATTGAAATGAAAACTTTCCATAATTTTGAAAAAAAAGTACCAATTATAAGGCACTCGATTTGGTTACTGAGCTCACATAGATATTTGTATGTACAAATATATAAGGTTGAAGGGTTGGTTAATGGAGCTGAGTGGAACTTGGGATGTTCAGTGAAGTGGGGGTAGAAGAGAAGTAAAGGACACAATACAGTGGGGTTTCATTGGACTGGGAGTATGGGATTACAAAAATGGGGAGGAAGGGAAGCACTTGGTGAGCGAAGGTCAAGTACATTATCTTGGAGGGTTGTAAATGTTGAGACTGTGTGAATGGGTGTCTGTTCAGAAGCATAAAATTACTAGAGCTCAAACAATACTGAATTGCTAGCGTAAGAAGTTTAATGTTAGAATAGGCAGCCTAACTTCAGCCATTTTTTATACAGTTAAACCTCATTATTTCAGAATTAAGTGGGCCAAAAAGTAGGAAATAAATTATGTGTATGGGTTCAAAATAAATGGATCTATAAAAGAAAAGAAAAATTTATTATGATCCCTTATTTGAGATAATGAGAAAAGATGTCATGAGACTTATCTGTCCGTTAAACTACAAAAAAAATTTACCTGTGTAGTTATTAATTTAAATTGTTTGGGTTACCTTTTGGAGTAAATTATATTCTTCCATGAATACTTAGCCAAAATTAAGAAGGTTAATGCCTAGCTGTGAGTTTGAATCAGCATGCGGTGAATTTTCATCCTTTGACTGGACCCACAAAATCTGTGAAACTCATGTAAGATTTGGTGTTTTCCCGGTGTTCGATTCTACTGAAATCTTCGTGGGTTTTTCACTGGGTCAGGGTTTCATCTGCCAACATTTTGATAGCTTGATCATCAATGCCCTGAGGACAATGGTGGAGTTAGCTGTCAAAACATCGGCAACTGGAAACCTGACCTGGTGAAACTCATGTTTTCCGAACAGATATTGGACCAGATTTTTCTTCCATTGTTCATAAATTAGCAGGTATAACAGTTTAATTTGTATTTTAATTTTTGCAATTGGGGAGGTGGTACAAAATAATTTTTCTTCCATCTTGTATGACATCATACAATCATGCAGTTTCCCATTGTCACTCACTATGAATGATATACTTTTTAAGTAGCCCACTAATGAACCAGCCCAGCTTAGCCCTAGTGTATGGAAAAGTTAACATATTAATGATTTCTTATGGAAAAAGTTCACAAAATTCACAATGAAAATAATTTATTTTGATGGACTCTTTTATCTACCTTTTTCTTGACTTTTCAGGTTGGAAGAGGTATGATAAGTGCAGTAATACAGTTTGATCAAGAACGCCATGAAGATGTGAGCATGCGAGTTGGAGTGCATACTGGAACTGTTCTATGTGGTATTGTTGGAACCATGCGATTCAAATTTGATGTATGGTCAAATGATGTAACCTTGGCCAACCAAATGGAGTCCACTGGACGGCCAGGCAGAGTGCACATTTCAGAAACTACATATCAATTTTTAGGGGATTTTTATGATGTGGAGGAAGGAGAGGAAGTTAAAGGTATTGTATCTTCCTTTTCTACATTGAATATCTAATTATATTTTAACTGTTCTGTTGGCATTGCCCCTGAGCATTGTTTCATTGACTATTTTGTAGATTTGAAAAGGCAACCCTGGAGAAAAAAGGTACAGAAAAAATACAAAAAAAGTTTAGAAAATACTTGTTGATTTTGGCGCAAATGATAAAGAGAACTCGGTATCATGATACAGAAATATTTAAACCATGATACAGGGGTGTGTTTATTATGATATAGGTTTGTTAGTTGTTAGTTTGCCCCCTGTGTCATGTGATTGATGTTTTTGGGTAGGTACAGTTACCATTCACATGGGGTTGTTTTCTAGCATGAGGCTTGGTTATGTGTATTGTGATGCATAAAAATACAAAATCTTTTATCTTTTTACTAGGGATACAAGATTGGCTGTGTCATGTTTTTGTTGCTATTATTTTTTTGAATAGCAGGCCTTGGTTTTTATAACTAGCCCTGTTATGGCCTGTCTTAAATGTTTTTTTGAACATCTTGCCAAGGATGGCTGTATCCAAATCAAAGTTGTGGTGTCATCTGGGACTGCAATGGTTCCTCTTTTTATCAATGGTTTCTCGAGATTTGGACTACACGACAATGATGCATGGATTTGTATCCTAGGATACAGACTTCACACCAATGATACACAGCCCTGTATCATGTGATACAGAACTCAAACTAATGATACAGAAGTCCTGTATCCATAGCACATACTCTGTATCTGCTTATAAGATGATACAACATTTTGTGTATCATCTTTCTCATTACTAGGAGAAAATGGAACCTTGTCCAGATAACTAGATAGAGTAATGGGATTCTTGCAGTGCTAGTGATTCTTATTGCACTTGTGAATCATCACTCTAATTATGTTGAAAATCAGTTGTTTTTTTTACAGTCATTTATTACCATGGCAATTTTTGAAAGGCAATACACATCTTTATTTCAATTTTTGTGCACTGGGTGCCGATTCTGGTGATTCATAATAAACTTTTAAACGGTATTCATTTAGTTTGACTGCAGATCTTCTGTGGAATTCTAATTCTGGTTCTTCTTTACCAGTTAATCATTACCGTACAACTTTATGTGAGGGTTTATTAATTTGATCATTTTAGTAGAGTATGTATAGTTTTCAACCAGCTTGTGCACATTCTCAATGCTGGAAGGGTTTACATGAAATTCTCTAAACTGTAATGGGGAGGAAGGAGCTCAGTGTAAGCAAGGCACTTAGTTTACACTAGTTTCCCCCAAGCCCCAGGCAGACCAAGTAAGAGACTTGCACCAACCACCACCTTTGCAGTGGGGGAAACAACTTCCAGGAGTCACACATCCTGAGTGGCTTAGGTCACCAGTTTAAACTTGATAGCAGAAGAGGAGGGTCAGTAGCATCCAATGTTGATCATTAATATACAGTTCACTCTGTGGCTCATATTTTTTTCCCAAAGATTTAGAAATACTTGGTATAGTTTCTCAACTAAAATAATAGTTGTATAGGCTATTTTTAGAACCTTAAAGTATGTTAAAATATCAGTTTAGTCTGTCCATTTCAAGTGGTGCAGAAAATGTGCAATTAGTTGCTAATTCATAAAAAATAATGTTTTGTTTATTTACCCAAGGGTAGTGCAAAATAAGTGTTAATTTATTTTTATTTTTTTTCTATTAAGAAATGGAAATTTTAGGAATTTACAGGTTTTTACCTAAATGTTAATATCTTATAAATAGAGCGAAGGCTTCCTTGGTGTGTTTACAGTAGAGGCTGCATGATTTTGGGTTTCTCCGAGCAAGTTGTTTACTAAACCTTCTCATCCCTGCACATAAAGGGAATGCCACAGTTTTAATCTCCAGGGAAGACTACATTGACGAGATCACTGCCTTATTAAGTCCACCTACAGGGAGCTAAAGTCAGACCCTAGTGCCAATATGGAACGGGTGACTCATCAGGAAATCTTCGATACCCAATGAAGAACAATGATGACTCCTTCAATTAGCATTCAAACCACCAAGATTCTACGACCTCCCAAAAATTCATAAGGAGGGTATCCTACTGTGGCCGATTGTGACCTCTATCAATGCTCCCACATATAACATGGTGTGATACCTGGCTGAGACACTCCAACATTACTCCAGTAGGTCATCACACTTTAAGAATTCAATGCACTATGTTGAGATTCTTCAACGAATAACACTAAATGACAGTGACCTGCTAGTCAGTTTTGATATCATTTCCCTCTACACCAACGTTCCATTCCATGACTGGATTGACATCATCAAGAAGCTCACCCACGAGACTGAATATGTAAAGATTTCCCTGACCTTGTGGAACATTGCCTTAGAAATTCATATTTTTATGCTCTCATGTCATTGCCAACCTGTTCATGGAGGATTTCGAAAGTAAGGCCCTGGTTGCCTGCAGCCTGAAAGCTAGAATGTGGAAGAGATATGTAGGAGACACTTTCGTTGTTTGGGCCCATAGATTCAAAGAACTTGACTGAAGAATTACTGACACGTTCTACAGCCACTGAACAGCCTGCATTGGTCCAATCAATTCACAATGGAAATAAAAGAGAATGGCTAAATTCCTTTCCTTGATATGGTGCTGATGAAGGCAACCAATGGAAAACTAGACCGTTTGGTGTACCATAAGAAGACACACACTGACCGCTACTTACATGGGTCCTCTCACCACCACCCGACGCAGAAGGCATCTCTCATCATTACTTTAGTGCACAGGGCATATTCTATCTTGGATGGGGAGTTGCTGACTTCTGAGAAATGACACCTGATCACAGCCCTGGAGAGGAATGGCTGATACAGAAATCTGGTCCTGGAAAGGACCTCCGAAAAAGAAGAAAGTGTAAGAAATCCACTATCAGTAAGGACCTCCAGAGAAGAAGACAGGCCTAAACCAGCTGCTCATGTCAAAATTCCACTTTGGCTGGCACCGCACAGCAGATCACCAGACTTCTCAGGAAGTATGGCATCATCATGCACTTCAAATGCATGAAAATGATGGGCGATATGATGCTGAAGGACCAAATCGAACCCCATGTCTAAGGAGTGTATAAAATTAGGTACAGCTGTGGTTTATCCTACATAGACCAAACAGAGGAGAGCGATTAAGTAGATTCAAGAACACCAAAGGGCAATGAAAAACAAGCAATTCCACCTTTACCCTGAAGCCGAACATGCTTGGATGGAGCCAAAGTGATTGTCAAAGAATCATGCTACCATCCGATATTGATGAAGGAAGCCATTGAAATTCCAAAACACCCACAAAATTTGTAGAGGGAGGATGGATACCAGCTCCACAGCACTTGGAAAAGACTGGTTGGAAAAAGCTCTCAACGGATTGGTTAGCAACTAGCACCTAAATGGTCGACCAAACGCAGAGCAACATCATTCCCAGCCGACCTTTGTAAAAGAAGTCAAAACAGCATGTATGAATTATGTGTATTAATTTAAACAAATCGAAATGGTGATGAAATATTGGGTGTTATATATTTTATTTCACTTTGATACGCAAGCTAGAAGTAGCTTAATAGCATACCCAAATCCCACAAACAAGTTTACACAAGTTATCCCCATAGCCCATAAAATATCATGGAAAATTAAAATTTTACTTGGAAAATCATGGACTCGGCATGAATTCTTTTCAGCAACTGAGGTGGATACTAAGCAAATTTGTCTAGAGTGTAGAATAATGCTCAGTGATAAATTAAGGGATAATAGTCTCAGTAAGTTTTCGTTGTAATTAAAAATTGAAGGCATTTGTGTGTTTTGTACTTACCCTTTCACTTTTTCTTTCAAGGGTTGAAGACATATTTCATCATCAAACCCAGATCTGAGACTGATGACATGCTGAAAGCTGAGTCATTGCCTGTTCCCCAGTCAGCACCACTGTTACCCCCATCACCCCAACGGAGAGGGCCATCTCTCCCTGCTCCACCTTTAGCCCATCGACTAGAACTTTCCACTCATGCGAGCCCATTTTTTCTGCGCTCCAAGAAAGCCTGTTCATTACCAAGTATACTAGATTCAGAGAATGGAATGAGTAGACCTTCCAGGTGTGGTCAAGAGAGTCCCAGCTATATGTATGTTGGGGAGGGTTCCTTAGGAAGGCGGGGTACACATCATATTCAAGCAACCTCCAGAAAGAGTCGCTTCCATAGTTCCAAGGCTGCCAAGGGTTTGAACAGACTCACCACCAACCCTAACCAAGGTCAGAGAGCACAAGAGCATAATGCCCCTTATTTGACTGATATTTTATTGAGATGTTGCTTCATGTTGAACTGCGGTGGTGGAAATGTCCAAGTGCTGACATGCAGTGCTAATGAGCTGCCTAAAGAGATATTTTTTGCTTCCAACTTCCTATATTGAGAAGGATAAGCAAGGTGCAGCATTTTATCCTTGAGAAGGGATGTTGAGCCATTGACCTCCTTGGTACTCATCGCATGAACAGGCTTATGCTGGTACTGAATTTTTTCCTTTCTACTTATAATTGCACTTGAAAGTGATTGTAAACTATTTTCATAAAGTACCTTTCTGAAACTGATGGCATGACTTTTATCTGGTTGGTATTTGTGTGTAGATTAGTTGTAAATCCAACATTATTAGAAATTTGCTTAAAGCATGGTCACTTATAAACTCGATTGATAATTATATGCATGAGTTCAAATACTAACTTTAATGCATCTGTCTTATTATTTAAGCAGTTACAGTGGTCATTATGAATTATTTGACAATGTTTATGATCCATCAGTTTTTTTCTGTTTAAATAGAGGACCTCTCCTAGGTAAGGTAAATATAAAATACTTGAAATTATCATTAAGGATCATCAGTGCTTAAATAACTTTGACCCAGTGATTGTCTTAAGTTCTTATACTCTAGAATGTTCATGGCTAGATTGAACAGTTTCTTAAATAGTTACAAAATTAGCACAATGTATTATTTAAAAAAAACTTAATTCTCAGTGTAAGTACTATGGTTTGTTCTTAATTTACAGGTGAAAGCTCCATACCACTTAGGCATTCTTCTCCTTTTAAACGGACCTCAGGGTGTGGAGAGGTTGGGCATGTAACAGTGAGAAACAATGGAAAAGGTGATGGAAGTGGGGATGGCTTGAGCCCTGGCATACAAGGGGTGCGGCTTGATGTCCCAGTCATACAAAGTACTGAAGACCATCTGAGTATGAGCCTCTCAATAAACAGCAGGAAAGACTCTGGCATCAGAAGTACCAGTCGAAGGAGCAGTATTCAGCAGCAGGTTAATATTTAATCTAAGTCTTTTTCAATGTAATTAGGCAGTTTATTTTGTGCATAGCTGAATGCTGTGATAGATTGTGAGATGACTACAGTATCAAATGTATTGTTTTTGTGGTTCTCAAGATGAAAGATTTCATTTGGTTTGAAGACTTGGACTTTGCATCAGTGTTTCTTTTGGAAATAATGACAATTTTACAATTAAGTTTATGCAGTATTCATTAATTGTAGGGGTTCTAAGATGACACTACAAAAATGGTGAATCACCATCTCTTTAAGCTAATGGGCTAATGTTAACATTTCTCTTATGCCAAAAGATATGATAAAATTTCTGAATATTATCTTGTCATTAGCATAGTTTTGCTCCAGTGACCCGATATATATTTCAGTGTACAGTGGTATGCTACCAACTATTGTTAAGAAACTAAACCATGGTTTGAATTTATTTATTTTTTAATTTGCTGAATAAAAGTATTTCCTTATTTTTAATCCTTCTACTTCTACATGTGCCCCATACATGTTACTCTTAGAAAAATCTTGGGTAAATGAAAGTTATTAGCTTATGTTGGTAGACTGGAAATAGTTTACTAATGCTTGGAAGCAAAAAAAGGACTATCTTTCAGGAGAATATCAAAGCTATAGGAAATTTGGAAAACAAACATTGGAAATCGGGGAAATCTCAAGGAATTTTACTTTTCAGTTTCTGTTGGCACCATGATTAAGCTTTTTTCTTTCAGATTTCAGAACACATCACAAGTTTTATGTTATTCAGAAATACATGAGTGATATTCCTCATTAAGGGATGTGGTAGTCCAGTGGTTAGAGCGCTGGACTGCTGACCGGAGGGCCGGGG
>LYUA01003826.1:41468-52599 GCA_002093875.1 Calopteryx splendens
ATTTATGACCGAATTTTGAAAAAAAACATGGCACTGAAAGGGATAAGCATCCAAAAACATCTTCCCTGCGTTCTCTTAAAAATGTAAAAAGCTGTTTGATTTTGAGACACCAATGGTGCAGAGATGTACATGGATGCTACGTAGAGAGCACTTCAAGTTCTACCTCATCCTTCGAATGAGAACTGAAGCGTGGATCCTTTGAAATCGTTCATTCAAAATAATGCCAAGTTTCTGTTCACCCTTCTTCCATTCCCTGGAAATCTGACTTCTACAACATTACCCAGCTACTTCCTAATGGCACATATGACCTCTGCAGTATGTTACCTCACCTAACAACTACCACTGATATCTGACCCATACTTTGATAGTAAACACATGATCCTTCCCAAATATTCTTCAAAAAACAAAATAACACCTCGAGTTCATCCCAAGGTAGCCTTGGCCATTAACTAGTATAATTTAGTATTCTCAATAAAGAATGGTTAACTCTATTTAATTCCCAATCAGACAGTGAGACACCCATCTGACATAAGCACGTAAGTACCTCTCTTGCACCAAGGGGCACTCAGAAACCAATCATTAACAACTGAACATGTAAATTATTATAGACGGAATATCCAAACCAGTATTACACCATGAACAAGAACTTTTAGTGTACCTACTAATAAATTATTAGTACAAGGAAAATGAAATAAAAATGAAAACGATGCAAAATTATGAAGGTAGGAGGGTATTAGGAGTAATCAGTGCTGACATCAAAGATCACTTCACACCCTTTAATGATTATTTTTACATATATCGATGTATTCAAAATGAACATATCTCTCATATTGTCAAATTACATGGTATTAAATTAATGAGGCCAGTACTTTTAAAAAAGGTTATAACTTTCCTGACATTATCAGGGTCCTGCAGATACTTAAAAAAAAACCATTGAAACATAACTACTGAATGCCACCCAGGAATTGCAAAAAGACCCACAGAAATCAACCCGAAGGTCTGTTTGAACGGCAAGGGTAAAACTCACCCAATACCAAATGAAATTCACAAATCAGGCCCACTCCTTCCCGTGGCCTCCCAGAAAGAGATCTACACGAAAAGTCAAACGGCTTGGGTGAAGTTGAGGATACCCAGAATCATCACCCAGACCCTCCAGTTAGAAGTTATCTTTACAACCCACTGGATAAGCACATGGCTACTGGTGCCTTCTTGATTACATATTATTAAATCTGAAGCTGGTCACAAGGGAAACAATGTTTACAGAAGAAATATTTATATAGATATATATATTTGTAATTTATATATAAATTACAAATATGAACAACAAACTAAAAGAAAAGTCTTAATGAGTACAGAATATATATCACAATTAACACAAATGCTTGAACAGACCATTGGGTGATAATATTATAGATTAAGAATAAAGTAATATCAGAGGCAATAAACATAGCTACGAAGCATGAGCTACTATAATTGAAAATGGAAAACCACAAATATTTTGGGTTAAGTAAAAAAATTAGTAGAAAGAAGGGAAAATACCAAAAAAATTAAGGATCAAGTGCACAGAGTGCAGAAATAATGAGACTAATAAAACAAAAGCCCAGTCCAGTCGGTTCAAGCGCTGGGCTACTGAGCAGAGGGCCCGTGTGACGCCTGTGGGCACCAACAGGTTCAACCAAGCTGTGTACCCACCATTTTCGGTTACAGGTCATCCTAGGAAATCACAGGAGGTACAGGAAAGGAAACTGTCCAACCTACCTGGATGTGTGAATTTCACACACCGTATATGGCTTAGCGTTGGTCCAGTGCACTAATTCTGCAACTGCAATAAAATAAGACTAATAGAATCTAAAATTCACACAAGGGTAGGGTGGCCAGTTCCTTTCCCTGTACCACCTGAAATTTCCCAAAATGACCTGGTGCCTGAAAAATCACAGCTTGAGTGATCAAGAAGATATCGAGAGACCTCACCTGAAATTGAACCTGTGCCCTCCCGACAGTAGAAAAGTGCTCTACCCACTGGACTACCACACCCATGTAACATTAGAGCTAATAGTGAAATACTAATATTATAATTGAAAAGGATAAGGTATTGATTGATCAAGGATGTAGTAAGCCACCAACACTCAAGTCTCAAAATAGACAATCCCTTCAGAAAACAGGAAAATAAAAATATAGCCAGAGGTATAAAATTCTATAGCCAGAGGTATAAGATACTATGAATAACTGAAAACAATGTTATTTTCCAAAGATTTGATCAATGGATTATGCCCAGATTAACAAAACCACAAATATAATGATAAGGAGAAGAATATAGATAAAATTACAATTTGAAAAACAAGACAATATTTAAGTGTTTATGAATCATTATTGGTAGTCAGTTTTTCTAATGTTAATTATACAACCAAATCCCTCAATCACTATAAATAGTAGCATTATACAAATTTCACTGAAAACGGCAAGTTAGATGAATATCGAAAGGACTCCAAATAAAGTTGTGGAATGCAATCCAACAGGAAGGAGAATGGCAAAAACCAAGATGAGATGGTGAAGCCGGAACAGGCTAAGGGGCCTAAAATGTGAAACCATAGAAGAAATTTTTTAAAGTTCTTAGGCAGGTAAAAGATGAGGGCATTCACATACTTTTCAAGTACATCATCACAACCCACAGGTCGGTTTGGTGGTTGAGCTCACCCAGTACTAAGCCAAACGGCATTCACACATCAAGGTAGGGGGGCCAGTTCCCTTCCCTGTACCACCTGATATTTCACAGGATGACCTGGTACCCGAAAAATGGTACACAGCTTGGGTGAAACTGAGGGTGCCAAGAGGCGCACTCGGAATCAAACCCGGGCCCTGCGGTCAGCAGGCCAGTGCTCTTAACTACTGGGCTGCCACACCCCTTTCCAAGTTACATCTTAGTTAAAAGGCTACTGCATTCCAACTGTGCTTATAACTACTTAACTTTTAAGACACTAATTACTTAATTTACTGCATAGCATTTTAAGGACGAATTTTCAGTAAGTGCTCTTCAACATATTCAATATACTTCTTCAAAATAAAAAGGCCGTTTAAAATTTGGTAACACCTAATTTCATCGAATGTATAAGACCCACAAACCAGACATTAGACTTGCAGTTATCCACCAAAAACTAACAGGACTCATCAAAAGTATAAATCCTATGAGATACACTAGTCCACCCAAGGTGGTATGGTATACTATGATCCAGCACTGAAGAATTTGATTGGAACCAACCTCACCCTAAATAACCATCAATTGTCCAAATAGTTGATGAGAAACCTCACGATCAGCATTTAGTGAGGACAATGCTAACCATTTTTCTGAATAAATTATTATTAATATATGAACCAGCAGTTATCTAATTAATACCAATAATGAGCTAGAAAGAAGCTGAAAATTGAAAAACCACTAAGGACAAAATGAAAATATTTTATTCCTAATGTATATAAAAAAAATATTGATGAAAATTAACCATATTGAGCTGAAAACAATAACAATGTCAGCATGAAACAAATTTAATCCCAGTTCTAAAAAATTCTTAAGGTAAAGAATGATAATAAAAAGACTTGAGAACTTTTTATATATTTATTTTTCTTCAATTATTACAATTATAATTTCACTCATTTTCCTCGGAACGTAGCCTAGCATTAGCATTAGTCACTCGTACGGATAACTGCTGGGCTCTTTCAACAATTGCTTTCCTCTTCTTGGATGACACAGCATGAGAAATTTCAGCACAATACTTACGATTCTGCATCATCAATATTTCTAGCTCCTGTAAACAACAGATAAACATAAGTCAGTGCACTTTTTAAAACTCCAGCAGCTTCAAATTTTGACAACAGCCCACCCATTTTGCTACTTCCACACATTCTTTTAGGAACATTGGTCAAAAATATGTATTATCTTAAAAATCTAAATCCAAATTATCTGACAAACTTTCACTTTCCCACTAAGTAACAGAGCTTTCATTCCTTGAACAATTTTACTGAACATGACAAAAACATCAAATAAAATTTAACAGCATCATATTTACAACCAGACGATAAATTTAAAATTTCATAGGTTGATGATAAAAAAAACCTAAATTACTTATCAGAGACATACCATTATACCTTAGTACTACTACGAAGTTAAAGCAAGCTACTTTTCTCGCCAAAGATTTAGCTATCTGGGATTCATACACTAGTTAGCATTTCCTAGGTTTTTGACTGGGTAACCAACCCAATCCACCTATATTTCTAGAAAATTAACCTTGCCTTAGCAATAATATATTTTACAATGAATTGGCCCCACAATCAGCATGACACATTTAAGTCCATTTTAGAAACGTTCAACAATTATTGTATAACATCTAGAATATTTTTTTGCTTATTTCAGCCTGATAAAAAAATTATTTTACCTTATGGAGCCCAACTACTGTGGCATTGTGTCTTGGGATTCAATAATTCAAAATGCAAGTGAAAACAATGGCTCAACACAAAATTCCTTGATTCTCGATTTTGCAATGGAACCCTTTCTACAGAAAGTTCAATAAGTTCAGCTCTTCTCAGAAATCTAACAGGAGCTGGTCAAAAGGCTCCACATCAATTCACAATTCCTTTCCTCCCAAAGTTACAGCAAACCTAAGCACAAGACTCATTGGCATCAATAAAACCACTTTCTCAATGGTTCCAGATCAATCATCCCTGTTTATTCAGACTCAGTAGGCTCTTGAAGATAAAATAAAACAGACCCCTACTCCCAAACAAAAGATACTACTGACCTCTAACTCTAGCCTTCTATTGCAGTAGTGTGCTTAAGACAATATCTTTTATCCCTATATTTTTAATAGTTTCCATAAATACTGTTGAAGTGAGTTTGGAAAAATCAAATTAGTTATGCACTCCCAACACTTCCCATAGCATAATACATACCAACGAATCTATTTTGTTTTTAGGCACCCATTTACTGTATGGTTTAAGAGAAACTATTCTTGATTTAACATTTAAATTGTATACTAAAACATTTAAATTGTCTGAAAAATTAATAACTTAAGCAGAGCCACCCAATGCTGCATGTACATATGCGAAAAAATTCAATGCAAATATAATTTGCCTGAAGCAGGAATCCAACCAGCATAGCCGGAATTCAAGGTACCTGGAACTCAAGTCCACTTCAGGGGAATGATTTTTGCATTATGAATTTTTCATACAAAATGTCTGACATCAGTTGCATTATCTTTTATAAATTACATCCAAGACCTATTATTATTTGCAAACTATACATAGACCTCAATGTGGTCTCCAAAGAAATGGTGTGGTAGGTGAAACATTTTTAATGGATCCACTATTTAGTTATAAATTACACTAGTAATAGTAGTAATAACTCTTTCTCCAGAACTATACATATAAAACTACTTATCTCAAATGGCAAATATTAAGAAAAGATGGCATAACGCTCTTTTTCAATAAGCCATATAACAGACAGTATTTACTGCCATTATACCAAGGTAAAACTGAAATACTTACGATAACCCAAAGCTCCTGGGAAATAGAAATGAAAATTTCCTTTACTCTCTGTAACACCTCAAGGGCTACATTAAATAATCAAGGTGCAAGCCACTACCTTATAGTATGTCAGCTAAAACTCCAAAATATTCCCATTACCTCTCCACCTACTCTTAACTTTACATTTAGATTCACAAACTGTCGATTATGCCAAGCCTCTTCATTTTTTCCCACATTCTAATTTTTACACTATCCTACGTTTAAGAGTAGTCTAAGATGAATCCCTGAAACTAAATTATATTCCCAGTATTAACCCATAGCTTCCGTAAGGAATAAAAATCTGATGTTGCAGATCACACTCAAATAAAACCAGAACAATCTTCTACAACTGAACCAACGTACGGCTCAATCTAACCCTGAAATACCTTTGATAATACTTTAAACGTATTGACACGTAGTTGCTATTTATCTACCTTATTGTATTTGGGGACTCTAACTGCTTTCTGACACTCCCCTGGGATTATTCCTTCTTTCCAAGCCCTTAAAATTAATCCACAAGAATGTTTCAGTTCTCCGTTCCCCTTTTTGAGCAGTTGAGATGCGATTCCGTGTTCCCCGGGTGATTTATTAGTATTAAATGATTATTAAATATTAAAATTGCATCTTCCATCACTATATGCTGATATTAATTTGACTCCATGAAACATAATGAATCTCCAATTTTACAAATGCCTCATTTGCACCTCAAAGTCCATTCGATACTATAATTATTAGCAAAATCCTTTGGATCCATTCCATTGCTTCCAAACTGCAAAATAAATATACACTGAAAAATCTAGCTGGTAATCTTGTTTCTGAAGCTTCAATTTTAATTTTTTTAAACTGCCTTTTGGTACACATGTATTGATGGAAATAATGAAAAATAAAGTTGACACATTCTGTTTAACTTGAAAAAATATAATAATAACTGAATATATAATAACTGAAATTTTGTTTGTGATAAATGAAAATGAATGAAGATGATAAATGCCGAAGTAAATGAAAATGTCATCCAGATTACAAACATAAGATAATTAATGTTTTAAGTAAATAATACTTAGTTTAAGTATCAATTTCTAATTTTACGCAAGCAAAGTTAAAGAATACCATAAGAAAATATTTGTTATTTTCTCCTATTTCCGGTATTCTCCTAGTATGCGAGTCAAATTTTAACTTGGGAGAGATTATGCTAGTTCGTCCTAAAATTTATTAGTTCTGAATTGCAGTAAAAATAATTTTCCTTGAAATATTGAAAAACTGATGTGAAATATCATAATACATAATAATTAACAACTTTTTACAAACATTCTCCGGGCTCCCTCTGGCTTTCATTCTACCTGCAAGCCAACTGAAAGGTGATCCTGGAGATGTTTAGGACACCAACCTTATTCAGTAAGGCATCATTATGGAATTACAGAAGATGAACTAATTTTTGTTCATATTGTATGCTGTTTTCCTATTATTAGTCTTATTGCGGCCGCGAAGATTTCGAGGAAAGAATTTATTCAACCTATCAGTAACATCTATTTCTCTACTTTTTCCAGATGATACCAACCTTCCAACAAAAGTTTGGCGGAGCCAGCTTCCGACTCTTTTGGTCTCCCATCCTACGCTGACTAATAACACTGTTACACTAGCCGCCTAGAAGCAGTTTTTCCAAAATCTCACGGATCTTTTCTCCACTCTTTCCTATCCTGTATCAACCCAATCTCAATAGGAATTCAACCCAACACGAATAGGAATCTGGAATTTATTGGAAATGCTGTTGCAAGGTACTGAAAACAAGGATGACATGAAAGAATATACTCTTCTATTCTATATTATCTACTATTTGTTATGAACGATCTAATGTAAGTGTTTAAAGCCGATGGAATGATTTTAGCCACCCGTTGTGATCGTATGAGTTTAAAGCCGACGGAATAATTTTAGCCACGAATTACACAATTAGATGAGTCCAAACCAAGAAAGGAAATTGACTGACGAATATACACTTTCCTCACACACTTCGATTCTATAACAGTACGATAAATATCGTACAATTCGAAATTCCAGGAAAGTTTGCAATAACAATCACCAATTACACAAATGCCATTCCCTCGTGGCGGGTAGCCGATCAAGAAGAGAATGTTTTTTTCTCACGTCAAAAACTAAGGTTGAGCATCTTCACGCTTCTAATGTGGGTGACCCATGCACACAGAATCACTGAACTTGAACACTGTATTTTAAATTTAAAGATACAGACGGTAGGATGACCACGAGTTGCGCGGAGCAACTATTCACGATGAACTTCCATTTGGCAACGTACGGGTAAAAGGACTATTCCCTTCATAATGAAAACAAATAAAGTAACCACTTTCATTGCTTAATACATTATACCATTAAACAAAGAGCTTTCCAAGAGGGAAAGCTAGACCAAGTACCTTGACATTGTGGACAAGAACTTTGCGAAATCCATTGGGCAGCATGTGCTTCGTCTTCTTACAGCTCCCGTAACCAATTGAGGGCATTAAATATTGACCTTTAAATCTTCTCCTTACTCTGTTATCAATACCTTTCGGCTTTCTCCAATTCCTCTGCGAAGAAAACAAAAATTCAAAATACCAACCATTCACCACGTTACTACACATGGAACGACAGACATTACTTAAGACTACAGAACTTGTTTACTTACCCTTAGCTTAACATATCTATCACTCTGATGGCGAATAAACTTTTTTGTTCTCTTCTTCACAATTTTAGGCTTATATACCGGAGTAATTGCCATCTTTATGTATTACCATGCCTAGTAGTAAAAAGATTGTAGCACAATTAATACCTTCTTATAGAGATTAAAAGAATTATCTCACAACATTACAGCTAGAAAGTGTAATACAAATGTTAATAAATATTTTTGAACATTACTACAACTTACAGACTCGATGATGGTATATAATTTTACAGATTCAACAAAAACACCTCATACTTACACGTATGCCCCCAACGTGCAGCGAACGAAGATTTTTTCCGGTCGCTTCGAGAGCCACCTATGAACGGAAACGACCCAGACCACATAACTTCCGCTTTTATAAGCGACGTTGCCTGGTCTAAGAGAAGTTGGGGTATACGTTTGTCCTTGGCTTGTTCCTTATATCATTCCTTTTCATTAAAACGAATGCCCGAAATGAAGAGAAGCAATAAAATTTCACCAATGCAAGTATCATCTGAACGCCTAATCATTTACCTCTATTTTAAATCGCTATGAAAGATTTTGGTCTTTTTACTTTGCGACAAAAAAAGCTAGCAAATATAAAATTCATTTCCATTCGTGATGCCTATATTTTTCCAGACAGATCAACGAACGATTTGCCAATAAAAACGGATTTTCAATGGAATATGTCACTGAAAACATGTCAGTGTTGACCGTGGTGCCATAAAACGGTTATTTCCAAAGAAACTATGGCATATCTTGTCGCTAATTCTTTACTGCACATTGCCAAGATAATATGTTGATATAATTATTATTTGCAAAATATTTGTGGGCAATGTTTTGTGCTAATCTTTCGTTTTGTGTAAGAACGGTAAGAACCAATTGAGGAAAAATTTCGCTCGTCTTCTTAACCATTAATTTGGCAACATCGTCGCCGAGATTATTGGAAAAGTTTGTCCCATGTTATCCTAAATGAGTCAATGTCGTAACCGGTATACTGAAAGGCCTTTTGTTATGGCATTGAGTGGGTTTGTGGAGTTTTTTCAAAAAGGAAAAGTAAGAATTTATATTTATTAAATTTTACTAGTTAGTTCTGCAAATTCCGAGCATAAAATTGCCTCCCATTGATGTCAAGTTAATACTTCAAAACAAACAAAAAGTTGAATGAAGGCTTTAAAATCCTTTAATTTTGGACCGCAACAGACCTTCAGGCCCAAGAAGAAGTTCGAGCCTGGTACGCTGAGATATTCTCTGCATAAACATGCCCAAGCTTCTCTTAGTTCAGGCATTAATCTAAGAACTGTGGTACAATTGCCCCCAGGAGAAGATCTTAATGATTGGATTGCTGTCCATGGTGAGTTAATAGTAAAATTAACCGTACATAATAATGTTTTTCCCTGTACTTACATGGAATGAAACCTAGAGCGTAATTGTGGTTGAAGTTCATTACATATTGCATATTCCTGGACGAACAGTGATAAAATTATGCCGTTGTTTGACAGAAAACAGTACATTTAATTTTTATTTTCTCCCTGTAAACATAGTTGTTGACTTCTTCAACCGCATTAACCTGATTTATGGTACAGTGTGTGACTATTGCACGGATACTTCTTGTCCAACTATGAGTGGAGGACCAAGGTTCGAATATCTTTGGGCTGATGGGGTTCGATATCGCAAGCCAACTGCATTACCAGCACCTCAATATGTCTCCTTACTTATGGATTGGGCGGAGGGCCAAATAAACGACGATAGTCTCTTCCCCGTGTCTACTGGTGAGTTTCTTCTTTTAGTGTTGAAATCTATTAAACAATTTACATTTCCTCAATTCCGCACTCTCCTCTAAGACTGTCAGTTTCTATTACCATTAGATTAAGATGAAAAACCATACAATTGTTTTGTCTAATTGTGCCTAAGTAGAAATCCCCTTTTATTTATATAAACGAAAACAAAATACGGAGGAAAGCATCCCGCTTCGATTAAAACTGAAATGAGAGGCCCCAGAGGGTCACACAATTAACGTGATTTGGGATTGAATCATTGGATGATTTAAGACTTAACACTAGATTTAACGTATTAAATAGATACCTATCATGTGATTTTGAATGTGACTTGATGCAATCCAACCCCCAGTCTACATAGGCAAGTTAGACACTAAAATTAGAGAAATAGCCTGTTGAACTAATAGATTCATAAATTCGTTTTTCTCCCGTACAATCCACAACTCAAGGAGAGGAAAATGTTAACAAAAACATTCATAAGCCCCACTTTTCAGACCTTTTTACCTTTCTCCTTTGCTTTTATTCGCAGCTGGTGCTCTAACACCCACTGCCATACGACTCGACGTCGGCTTGTGATGCTGTATTGAATGCTTATGCCACGTGGCAGTACAGGCAATCATTCCTGCCATGTAGTATGTTTAGCATAAGTCACACAGTAGTTTTGTAGGGGTAGCAATGGTAGTGGTAGAGCAGACTGAATGGAAGGGTGCCAAAGATGAGTGGGAAAGCCTGTGTGGCAATTTAATGAGCATATATTCTTGGACACATTTAATTATTCAACTAGGTGCAGTGGTTTTCTTGCATCTACATTAGATCCCTTTTAAATGCCACTCATTTTTGACTAGATTCACACTGAACACAAATCAAGCTAATGACTGCCTCTGCGTGGTTATTAAGACTGCCTTAAATATGCAATCAACTCCATTACCTTACTATTTTTCTAAGGTGGTTAGGTCAAAATCATGTGAAGTAAAAGGCAGTTGAGTCAAGTGCAGTGAAATTCATAGTATAGAATTTTTCCACAAACTTTTTTAGCACAACCCTGGTTTCAACAGTTATGTCACTAGGTAGTTCACCTGAAGATGACATAACTGTCAAAACCCGGGTTGTGCTAAAT
>LYUA01003826.1:55878-66515 GCA_002093875.1 Calopteryx splendens
CCTCTCTTCCAATTACCCTCCTTGATTTAACATTCCCCCCCTTTGTTTCCTGAGTTCCCCAGAGTTCACAAGGAGGCCAAGGATGCACATGAGGAAGATTGATGTATAGTTTGTCAATGAGGTAAGGGGAGGTTGAAAAGGATCAAAAATTGCATGGCATCATTCATGGGCAATGTCAAAGAGATCAAAATCAGCTAGATGTGGATCATTTCTTTTGAAATAAAAATCCTCAGCCAACCACCCCCCATCAGCTTCCTTTTCTCCTTCTGCCCTCTTCACTCTCCTAAATCTATCCCTCCTAAGTTCAGTTGTATACATGCAAGCATGAAATCTCAAAATTGGGCATTTTGCCCTTTGAATATTGGTAGACAACGGCAACAACCTTGTTACATACCCCAAGAGACTGCATGAGTCTACATGCTTAACCTCTGTGCCACTCATAGGTATAAAATAAATAATTGGTGATTGGGCAGCAAAAGCTTGCCATCCATTTAATATTTTATTTTGATCCATTAATGTGATAGTATGATAATTGTGGTATGCCTGTCACCTATGGAATATAAAAATTATGACTTTAAACCATTTTGCACACCCTTTATAGTTTGGAAATAGGTTTTTGCTATGCAATAGTCCTATTTTTTTATACTTAGCCCTTGGAGTGTCAACATCACTCTGAGCAACGTTGACAAATTTTCTCAAAACCTCCAGTGACTGTTTTCAATGCCCATGAATGTAAATGATAAGTGGAATAATTTTTTTGTTTCATTCTCTTATTTTTTACCTCATGTTACCTTTCGAGAAAACTTTTTCTTATAATAGTCATAATTTTATTATGATGATTAATAATGTTTTTGCCATTTGTTGCTAATTCTGCATTTCCCATCAAAACTTTCTGGCAGTTTTTGCACACATTTTGACAACTACGAATGACACTCCAAGGGTAAAATATGATAAATAAGGTATGAGAAATGCTGGATAAATAATGCTTCAGTGGGAATCACCAGTTAGTGTCTAAAGTACATTCTAGGTTTACTTTTTTGACTTCTCATTCCTGTATTTCTCCATATGCTTTGTTTGTCAATTCACTTCTCGACCCAAAAAGCTGCTTCCCAGTGATCATTGTGAGATATTTTCCATTGCTTAAATTTATTGAAAAAATCTTAGATGTCTTTACAGGCCCCTTACTGAAGGACTAACATTACACTTTTTTTGGGAAAGTTTCCATATTTGGGCAGTATTTTGGATTAAAGTTGGACTAATAAAGTGGAAATAACAAATGATATTGTGTTAATGAAATCAGCATCTATTATCTGGAGAGACTAGATGATAGGGAGGCTAAGAGTCAAGGTGCAGGGAAAGGTCAATAAAGACTTCACTCCTGAGCAATGTGTCGTGTGGTCCTGAAACCTGGTCTTTGAGGAAATATGAGTTTAGAGAGGACGCCAAGATGCAATGGAGAAGAATAGAGAAAATAACCGGATGTGAATTGGGAGGCAGGGAAATTGTCAGGGGGGGGGTTCAAGTACTTGGATGGGTTGGATGATGTATCGAAAGTTTGTGACATGCTGAAGATGGAGGGATGGTGGGTAAATCAATCAATCGATCGCAGTAATCAACCCGAAGGAGGGCAGTGTAATCGGTGTGGGTAGAGCTCACCCAATTCTGAGGAGCCCAACGGCAAATTCACTCATCAGGGCAGGTTAGGGTGGCCATTCCCTTTTTCTGCACCGCCTGCGATTTCTCAGGGTGACCTGTTGGGTGGGTAAATTGGAAAAAGAGAATGAAGGAAAAGATATTTTGGAGTATAAGAAGAAAGATGGAGTTTAAACAGCTAAAGAAGAAAACATGGAAATATAGGTGAATGTATTCTGAGGAAGTGAAGACCAGGATAGTGAGATTTCTCGGACTGTCCAAGACTAATCCATTGAATCCTATAATGTAAGTGATTATTTATGTCAAGGTATGAGTGTGTGTGTTTTTTCAGGGTCTGGTAGGAATTGCACAGGAGGGGCTGGTACCAAGATTCTGGTATTGGTCCCTAGTTCTCGTCTTAGAAAGCAACCCATGGTTTTTTTCTATTTGCATCTTATATTTTATTTACTAATGCTGTCAAAACCCAGATTTTTTTAAAGCTCTGGTTCACTATCCATCCCACATGAGGGTACTCTTGCCCTCCATCCATCTCCCATCGTCACACAATGGGTAATCAAGCATGGATGAATAATGAAAATAACACCATTTAAGAGTGTCCAAAATCTGGGTTTTATGATACTATTGTTTCCAATGGCACTAAACTGTTCATTTGATTACATTTGTGATTTGATGAGATATATTCCATAGAATTTAGAACGCTCCGGTACTTTCCTGGCATCTGAGCTAGACGAAGGATCTTCTAAGGATTTGCATCTGATCAGGAACCCATTTCCGCTGATGTTTTAATGCCCGACTCATCCGTCATCATTGTCCTCAAAAGCCCTCATTACAATTGATGAGTTGGGCATCAAAAGGGGTGCAGAAATGGCATTTCCCTGTGCGGTGGAAGTCTCAAGAAGATTAAATTGTATTACATAGAATGTTGCCAGAGATTGATAAATAAGGATATTGCTATAAATGGGTCACTTTGGATTCTTTTTCAGGAAGCCCATGTGAACACGTGCTACAAGCACTTCTACTACTTTGTGCGGGAGTTTGATTTGGTCAGCCCGAAGGAGCTTGAGCCCCTCGCCGAGATGACCTCACGGATTTGCCGTGACACACAGCCGCCACCACAGCCACCTCCACAGAAGGGTGGGCCGTCGACCTCAGGTGCATCCTCCTCCAGGTCAAACCCATCCGACCAGAGACCTCCCTTGCCGTTGCCTGCCCACCAGGCCACCTCCTCCTTTGCCACCACCTCCGACCACCCCCTCTGTGAACCTTCGTCAGTTCCAGTGGCCACATCCTCCCGGGGTTTGAGGTGATGTGGAAGCATTTGACCTGTCACCTCCATGCCACCATGAATTGGCATGCTCCCAGTGAGGTTCACATCAAACCCACGCACCGAGAAAAGCGATTGGAAAACAGATCCCCCACCCACCCAAGCATCAGCTTTCTCCTTCCCCCCCCTCCCCCTCCCCCTTTTCCTCCTTGCCAAAGTCACATAGTGATCCTCCCCCATTTTCAATGTTTTGCATGAGTGTTGAACCTTTCTTCATGTAGGTTGTGATCCCTGCAAATTTTAAATGTGCATCAAATGCAGATTGTTGAAAATATTGATAATTTCTTTATTGTGACACAGATTTTTTTATTTCTTATTGCTAACACTGTGATGTGAGGTTTCTTACACTGAGGTGTTTTGATATTGTACTTAAAATGATGACCAATACTCATTTGCTTGCCAATGTAGTTACATTGGGAATCATTGGAGGAGGAATGAATTGAAAAGTTTGTAATTTATAGGTATTATTCTTGTTCTTTCGCTTTTAACGGTCACTTTGCATGTATTGTATGCATTTTTCTGTGTATGTTGTTGTAAGAATATAGATATATTATTTCGTGAGATTCATCTGTGAGAGTAACAATTAATCATGTATTTCTTTTTAAGTGGTATGCCTTGAGAGAACCATATTCATGATATGATCCTTTAGGGTGCGAGGATTTATGGTAATGATATGTGAGAGAGAGATATTTTGAGGCCTTAGAACTATCTTGGCAATTCAAATGATGCCTACCACTTTCTTAAACCCATGACAGCATCATAAGGTGTTCCAAAAAAATATTTAGACTTGGGATTAGTCACCCCAAAATATAATTGATACTTCTGGAGGAGTGCTGAGTATGTAATTAGCTACTGACCAATCTTCAGATTGTCAACCGCTAATGGTGATAAAGATTTTCTGGTTGCCTTAAAAAGAGTTGATAATATGTTAGTAGGAATGTAAAGTTAACTTAACTTAATGCCCTGACAATTTTGAATGGTAAAAATTAGTATGGGTGACCAATGCCAACCATTAATAAATATTGGCTGACCGTCAAACTTAAAACTTGATTTCACTCATGAATCGGTTTTCTGTGTTGCAATACATATGTGTATTCAACTACTGATGGCAACCAATTATGAAGCAAGTGACTAGCCAAGATTGCTCTACAGTAGTTTCAAAATTGTTTGAATCATACACTTGAATTTTCACTGTGGTAAGTTGTAATGTGAAAACCACTTATGTCAAGAATTCTATTGAATTTCATGTTGAGTCTTGTGTTAAAGTTAATTTGTCATTAACATTTTTTTATAAGCTATGCTTAAGTAGTACTCTTGTCAAAAAAATCAAATGACGAGCCATTCATAAGCCACATGATGTAAATTTAGACAATTTTTATTTCTGTAGCCCCCCCTTCCCAAGCAACTCAAAATTATTCTGCTTCAGCCCTCTCGCTTCATTTTTCTTTTTTTATCAATTAAGAAAGCAAGGGATTGAAGAAGTAGGTAACTGATTGCTAATTGCATGTTTGCACCAGCTGCCAAACTTACGATGTTATGAAACACAATGGTGATGGAGTATTTCATCATTTTTTGTTTGTGTTGAATTTAATTAATTGTGTAATGTGATCATTCAAATAACTCTAAATGGTGGTCAAATGACATTTATGACTACATGTCACTATTCTATATGTCTATATTCACTCTCACGCGCCCGTTCGCTGGAGTAGAGAGACAAGAAGGGAAGAGCCATCAAACAGATGGAGGATTCACCCAAACCCAGGTGGCATAATGCCATGTAGAGAGGAATGCTGGACCAAAAATTGGAGGATGTGTGGTGCTCACTTTGTCTTCATGGTGTCTTCTCAGTGAGAGGTGAAAGGATGAAACCCTCAATAATGCAACTAGGGGGCAATATTAGTCATATACAGCCCTTAACCATATTATGTGCTGTATAGCAGAGTATTAGTGTGAAAACTTAATGCATGAAGAAACCGTTTAATAGTCCTTTGAAAAAATAACCTCATCGCACTATTTAGTCATAATGTTTTAGAGTCCAGAAGAGGGAAATAGAGTGGAACCTTTCTCGACAACCACCTTCCAAAACGACCATTTTTTACAAGCACTCCATAAAAGGCAATGTGAGCCGAGCCACCATTAGATGATCACCTGTCAATGAGACCACAACCAGACCATATTGTATCCCTTCATATGAAATGTACCTGCCGTATGTGACCAGATGAAATGTGTACCCCAACGATGGCTGTATGCCATGGCTACACTGTATGTGGATCCGACCCAACTGGGCTGATTGTTCCTCCTTCAGGAAATCAAGTGCGTGTTTACGTGAGGATGAACACGATGATCCACTGACTGAATTTCAATTTTGAAAGGAAGTTTGTTCTGATAGGCTACTGCTATCACCCAAGTTGGTCATTCTGGGACGTTCTGATGGGGAAATAATGAATATCCAGCATTATTCTTTAGTCAAATATACTGTTGGGATCATCCCCGGAGAACTCATGATTGCGATATGAGGTCCAACTCCTGAGTGACATCTTTGAAGTATGAGATCATGCAAAGGTTCTGCTTGGGATGATGCAGGGAGAGAAAGAAATAGACAAAATCAAAAATTGGAATTTTACCTCTGGATGTGATTCACTTCAGATGGAAAGAAGTTAAAAAATATGAGATGGGTAATTTGTGGAAGAATAGAAGTTGCTCATGGCCCACGAATATCACATTACTTCTCTATTTCAGGATAAATGATTGGTTACTAATGAGTCATCTACCTTGATGATTCCAAGAAGAAAAAAAACATAGTAATCATCCCGAAGGTCAGTTTGGTAGGTGAGGGTAGAGCTTCCCCAATACTAAGCCCAGTGGCATGTGAAATCCACACGTCAGAGTAGGGGGGGCCAGTTCCTTTCCCTGTGCCACCTGAGGTTTCTCTGGATGACCTGGTACCCAAAAATTTATTCAGCTGGGTGAAGCCTTGGGTGCCCAGAAGCATCACCCAGAATCAAACCCTGGCCCTCTGGTTAGTAACCCAGAGTACTACCCACTGGACTACCTTGTTTTCGAGAAGAGCAGAGAGATAAGCAAAGGTGGAAGAAAGCTGAGTGTGGTAAATACAGTATTTCAGCCAGCATGTTATCTATCTGAGTAGCATCCAGGTGCCTGCTTTTTCTGCAGTAATTGTGCATTTTAAAAAAATGTTGTTTAGGCTCAATCCTTTCCAATGAATCAATGATAAAAGCAGATTTTTTTAATCCAGAGAAAAAAATAAGCATATTAAAAGAATGTGAACTTTGTTGTTCACAAAAACTTGCCGTAACTAAAAAGTTTAACCTAGAGTGGACAGTGAGGCATTAAACTTTTCTCTCTTTATACTAGCAGATTTTCTACATTGGGAAGAGATGGGTGACAAAAAAAGCTAGGTCAAAAACAAATTAATTAGTGGTTTTGTGCTTCAAAATTGTATTTAAGAGAGGGTGATAAATGTTGTGCGTTTGCTCTCCCTTCATGACTCTCGGTGATGCCAGCCAAAGCTGTGTGCCCCATTCCCTTCCAAAATGCATCATGTGGTGTATGTTGGGCTCAATAAATGTGCTATGCCACATTTCTTAAACAAATACTGACCGAAGATCAATGCCCAATAATGTATATGCTGGTCTTTAGTAAATGGTTAGAGGTAATCAACGGATAACACCTTATAGCCTCCACTTTAATCCAGCAAGTAAGAAAGTTTCACCAGTATACTCCCATTGATCGTGATTAAGATGGAGTTACCATTTGTGTAATTTTCTGAAAGCTGTCTCTAAGTCTATCTAGTCTCTAAAAGAGCAATGCTTTTTTAATGTAGGTTTAATTGTACATTTGAAAATAATGGCACTCTTAAAAGTGCTTCACGCTTAATTTTCAATTTCATCAGATGTTTGTGAAATTAGCCCAGCAGCCTGCTCAAAAAAATTACAGTGATTGCTATTTTTGCTAGGATGCCAAAAAATGGTGTAATGATGTTTTTTTTCAATGAATTTGTTGAATATTTAGCAGTCTGTTGTGGAGGGTCATTTGATAAACTACTCGGTTCATTCAAAATTCTGCCATGTTTTACATTTGACAAGACATCACTTTAACATGGCATACCATTGTATGTACCTCATGAATATTGTTATAGTGGGGAGAAAATGGTAGTCTCCTCCCAGTTTATATAAAATCAATTGTTTAGTATCAACAGTGGTGTGTTTCAAATGAATGCTGTGAAACCTGTGCTTCCCCGACTTAAGTAGATGCTGTAACTATTTCGTATTGCTAATATTATTTGATTTACTAAGCTAATGCTGTGATTATTCAATAGAAGCACAGCTGGGACAGTGTTGATATGCTCCTCTGTAAATATACTTTATGTAATAGTGCATATGTGTAAAGGGAGGCATTGCTATGAAGTCCAGTCCCTTCGTTTCCCAGCCATTCCTTATGATAAAAGTTACTACTGCTAATCAGAAAGACACTAAGGGATGTATGCATAGTATACACATTTTACTTGTAACAACAATTTAAGTAAATACATGTCTTGTTATTGGATTGGTTATCTTAGCTCTGATTTACAGTGGAACTATTAAGTTTCATTATATGAATGGGTTGAGATTGATTATATTTGTTCATTTTTGCAAATGCATTTTAGTGCCATATGTTAGTTATGAAGAAAAAAGAATTCCACTTACACAGTCAAATTTCACTTGCAGAGTATAACGCATTTGATTAGAGCATCACTAGGTGTATGCTTCATTATGGTTTCTAGTTTAACTTATTAAATTGCCATTTGCTAGTTCACTGAAATGTGCATCCCTGTCAGCAGAAGCTGATTAATATTTCCAGCTATGTAAACATAAGGAAAAGTTGAGCACCCAGCACAATTTATTATGATAAAATCATTTTCCTGATTAAAAAATGTGCATGCTTATAAGGTGATATGTAAGTTAGGGAACAGGAATTGATAAATCCTTTTGTATCACATTTATAATTAAAGCATTTCTGTAAAAAAAGCAGTCATTAATTGAGTATTTATCTAAATTGTAGAGCCTATGTAGAAAAAATGCTGTAATAGAAATGCTACTGTTGTACAAAAATGTAAATGCTAAACAGGATTGTGCTGTTTTACATGACTTGATCGGTAAGTGTGCTGACTGAAAATTCTTTAAATGGTAATGTGTATAATAAATTCTTTTGCCATTTGCAATCACTGTATTGTGTTATTTATGCCATTGTTTTCCCATGGTGATCAATAGGTCTTCCTATAAATCCTGAAAATATCAATTTCAACATCCCCTCACTGCTATTAAGTTTATAATTAACGTTTCATGTCTTTTAGCCTTGGTTGTCATATTAACTACAGAAATCGATATATGTTCTAAATAAAATAATATGGCTCACAAATATCAGAAGAAATTAAGGCACACTATGTATTCATCCAATTAGTTTTATAGAGGTAAGACAAGTTTCGACACAGGCATCATCTTCAGGTACATGATGGTGCACCTGAAGATGACGCCTATGAGTCGAACCTTGTCATACCTCAATAAAATTTCAGTGGATGAATACATAGTGTCCTCATTTCATGAACATGAACTTTTACATAGTTGAGCCTGAAACTATCGAATTTGTAAGTAGAAAAGACTAATACTATGGCATTTACAGGAAAACAATCAGTAAGCACTAAAACAATTATAGAAGAAAAGATTAAAAAACAAGTTCAATATTTTGAATACCTGGGGCACTGCATTGCATATGGGACAGAAATTGATGCAGATAAAAAATTGAATGATTTGAGGAATATATGCAGAGCAATCCATAGACCCCTAAGGAATAAGACAAGAGTAGAAAAAAGGATGAAGTCTTTTTAATACAGTAACAGTGCTGGTATTCATATACGGTGATGAAGCCAGAGTTAGAACAAAAAGAGATGAAATGAAAATCCAGGCAGCGGAGGTGAAGTTCATGAGGAACACTCTAGGATATTCCATCCTAGACAAAAGGAGAAACGTAGATTAAGAGAATGAGAAAAGAGCTGGGTGGAACCATTGCTGGACCAACTAAGAAGGAATAAAAGAAGGTTGTGCAGCCATCTGGGGAGAATGCCGATCTGCAGGAACTACCATTTGGAGCAATGGGACCAGAGGGGGAGGGAGAGGGAAATGGGTGCCGGAACAGGTGAAAAGAGAATCTAATCCTTGAAGAAATAATGGTGAATTAATGTTTCACCTTCTCCCTCATGTGTGAATTGATTTCAGTTTTAATTAACTCTTGAATAAAATGAACTAATGTGGGGGCTGTTTGTTTATTGCCAATGGCATATGAAATTAAAAGCTTATTTATGTAAATTTTCCCCAAAATGATGCTGTCACAAAAAATAATAGACTTCATAAAGCCTGATTGTAAGCACTGCATATTGGTGAACTCTTTTTCGGATCTCCACCAGGTGAAATTCTACATAGCTGCTGACATTTTGAAGGATGACTTGTCCATCGTCTTTAAGGCTACCTGTGTGAACAAAGTTCAGTCACAAGAGTAGGCTTAGCTGAAAAAAGGGGTATTATTCATTGCGGTTTGGATCAAATTCAGAAGACCATAAGAAATGAAAAAGTTTAAGCATTTATTATTGCATTAACTCTCGGTCTGGTAAATTGAAATCATATGCAACGGAGGGCATCAGACCCATCAATTCTTCTGGAGCTTGCTGGTATTGTTTTTGATCCTTATTTGACCAGGAAAAGAATTTACTATAGAATGACGAAGAGAAGCCAAATGGATAGGCAAAGGCACTTGTTGAAAATATAGGTTATGCTTATATCATTCAGAGGGTGCCAGTGCATAAGGAAGCTCCTTTCTATGCAAAAATCCTGTCACATAAAATGACAAAGAGATGGTTTGAGTTCAGTGGCATCCTCACTCAGCATTTCAGATTATCGTTAGTATCTTTCCTGGCTAAATCGTAAACTATGCCACAGTCTTTAAATTCACTCTGAGTTTCTTTCATCTTATTCATTTCCCCAAGAGGATTTGAGACAGCGAGGAGTGTCTGGTAAGTTCTTCATATTTTTTAATAATATAGCTATGCATTTTAAAATGAAATTTTTAATATTTTCAAACACCACATTTTTTCTTGAGGAGGGTATAGACCATAGATACTCAAATAAAACGGCACTTGAAGGTTAAAGATACAAGACATGGGTATAACACGAAGAATGAAAGAACAAATTATGCTAAAATTGGATCTTAAGTTAAATTTAGACTGGTCATCTAATATATCGCGACCCCCTCATCATTGCTCAAAATCTTAACTTAAAAACCTTGTTCTATGCTCGTGTATCTACAGTAAGTGTATATTTGGAGGATTTTGAAAAGTGGGCAGTGGGAAGGAAAGAGAGAATAAAAAGAATATAAAAAAGACGAATGTTGGGATGGCAAGGGGAGAAAGAATGTTGTTGTGAGGGGAAAATATGAAGAAGGCGGAAAAAGTGGTAATGTGGTATTTAAGACTGATGGAATGGAGGATTACCAATGTGAAGGTTTCTTTAATGGATTAATTAAGTTTGGAAAATTATTAAATATCATTCTGTGTGTTTTCTGATCTATTAGGCATACTGTCAACATTGATGTTTTACTGTCAATATATTAT
>LYUA01003826.1:199297-210175 GCA_002093875.1 Calopteryx splendens
ATAAATTTTTTGCAGGAGAAAGTGTTGCTATAAATAATAAACTGGATCAAATGCCACAACATATGTAGGACACTTGAAAAATGGTGGGAGGTATCATTTATCATGGTGAAACAGATTTAGGAACTGAGTCAATAATGCTGCTTCCCTGGAGTGGATGTGGGTTTCAATAACAATTTGTTAGTCACGAAAGGAGTGAATAATGTGAAGCATAAGAGGATTTAAAAGGAATGGAAGTTAAGGCAGTGGAGTGTAAAACCTTTCACTGGACTTCAAAGTAGGGGTATGTGAAGCAAGAATTTTCTCCGGCAAATGGAATTACAAATTGAATACTACAAGTATTTCCATTAAGGAAAACTCAATATTTTACGATTGATTGGCCAACTGTGGCAACATGATATTTAGGGAATTGAAAGAGAAGATTGATAGTACAAGAATGATCTAAATTCATGGAGTATAAGGGTTGTATGGTACAATACTTAACTGACGACCATTTCACTCTATTTTTCTCCCAAAACAAAAATTTAAATTTCCTGCTGGGTACAATAAAAAAATACATAGGAATTTATTTAGTAATAGAAGTTTTATGACAATTTACAATAGTTAAATAATCGGAGCTGTGATTTCTGACATTATGGTATTGAATTCCCACACCTGTATATATTTTTCATAAAGAAATCTCAACTTTTTCAAGAGATCCAAATTTTCACTAGTTCATTTGTGTTAATTGTACATGGTAAGGATTTGTTGCATTGCACACTTTTATGGGAAGGGTTATTGGTTCATAGTAAAAAGCCGGACTATCCAAATGACAATAACATGGTTTTTACACCATGGCTGCTCAAGAGCTTCAAAATACTTTTCCTTTTTTCCAATACCCATTTTAAGGCCCTACATTCCCATAAGAATGTTGTCACTAAGAATTGCAAATATTGAGTAACTCAACACAAAAGATTCAATCCTCCAGCAAGGAAGTAGCTAGTAACCACCAAAGATGATGACAAGTCTACCATAGTAAACATTTTGAGCATCTGAAGTAAATATTCAATAGCTCTGGAATCATGTCACAGATCAAGATTAGTCCACTCTTAAAGAGTAAATCTTCCCCTTCAAATAAGGAAACACTCTCTTTACAAATTAATACCATACAGCCCTAATCTATAATACTTCTTTTGCTTGTCATATTCATGCATTGTTTTATAAAACCACTTCTGTTTCTGAGATTCATAATAATCCTTGTCCTGAGAATCTCTTTGTCTTTGCATTCTAGTAAGTCAGTACATTGCATATTCTTCCTAGTGGTGTGGCATGTGTAATAGTATGCTGGCTATCAAGGTAGTCCCTTTAGAAAGGAATCTAGCTTGTTTAGAATTCCAAGAGTGGGTCTAACATATTACTAGGATTTGTTTTTACTTATGGCATGCTGGCAAAAAGGTGCCAAAACTGATCAGTGGACTGCCGTAACTGTTAGCAGGGAATGTTGCATATGGCACTGTCATGATTTTTTATTGACATTGCTATATATGTTGGTTGGGGACATAATAAATGTGACATGTCCATAAAGTACACTGATTGTCTCACTCTATTTTATAATAGATCAATTTGAAGTAATAGAGATCATAACAGATACCGGTACTTACATGAGTAACCTTGCATACCCTATCTTTCATTACTTACAATCCCAACAAAAATCCAGAATTTCATGCCAGGAAAAAATTATGAATTTCTAACAATGACTGCCATCATTTATGTTCTGGTGTAATTTGTGAACTGGTTTAAAAACATATTATTGTCATGTAGCACATTTGACTTTATTGATTCCTTCATGAGCTTGTAATTTCAAATCCTGATGTATTTGCTATCTCCAGAGCCTTATCTACAGTAGAACCTATATTTTATGAAATAAAATTAACTCACTAAACATTATGTCAGTCCCAGCCATTGAATTAGGGAAAACATGTAAAAGAACCTCCAGTCTATTAAACAGTCTGTTTTATTCATATAATAGGGCTGTTTAAAGTAATAATCATACTTTTTTATTCACATACTGTGCACAACTATGATTTTGTTGTATTTTCAGCTTAATGTACATGTGGTACATGGTGCATTGATTTGACTCCAGCATTGCAGCAGCTTTTGCAAGTTGAAACATGTTCAGTTCACTTATGGCAAGTGTTTGCTTTCCACAAAGGTGTTTCATCACATTGGGAAGGAGAAAAAGTCAAATAGAGCTAGGCCTGGACTACAGGGAGGATGAGAAACACACTTCACATTATTTTTTGGGAGACATTCAGCCTGCATGGGAACGTCTTGCAGTCTCGGAAACCACCACACCCAAACATGTCTCATGTGCAATGTTTCTGCCACCAACATAACCCAATGAAATTTTCAATATTTACAATTATGCTTTTAACATTATTCAACAACTTTATCTCAAAATGGCTGCTGCGGTTTAAATGTTTACTTCAATAGGAGCAGTGACTGCAACTGCAGGTCTACCTTGCTTTAAAATTGATTTTCTCCCCTCTTTAAATTTTCTCTCTTAAACCATTTTCCAGCTATGCTACAGGGAAGAGCAGACTCTCCATAAGCCTCTTGTAGCATTACATAGGCCTCAGATGACTACTTGTTCAGGCTCAAGCATAAGTTCAATGCAGCATATTGCTTCCATCCTCCATTGTTGCCTTAGATGAACTGAACATGTTTTAACTTTCAATACCTGATGCATCCTTTAAAACAAGGAGACAAAAAAACATACCACTCATTAAACTTGTTTCAATTGCAAATGATGGTGCAAAAAGTACGATGAGATAAAAAAAGGGTTTTGTTTCAATTTTAAAAGAAAAAAATAATCATGAAGTAATTACTTTTCATTGTATACTCCAACAAGAAGCACTTTGTAAATAAATATATTTCCAGAAGGAAGTGGTCAAATTATGGAATTGATAAATAAGATTGCCAACACCATTATAGTAAGGGGACTTAGCAATCAACGATTTAAAGAGGGAGCATTAAGATCTTCTCCAGCACAACAGAGTCTAATGGCTTTCCAGAGACGACATTTTTTTCATCTTGCATAATTGGAATAAAACTATTTCTCAACAAGGGTGTTCAATATTCAGAATTAACAGAAGATCGGCAGTTGAAAAAATTGCACTTTATGGTGGATATCTGAATCACAACTAAATCAGCTCAATCGTAAATTAAAGGACAATACTGGTTGTTCCACGCTAGGAGAAGTTATTTAGTTTGAAAAGGAATTAATTCTTTTCACTGAAGTTTTAAAGAGGGAAAGTGAAGTTTTCCAATCTTATCTCAATATCACTGAAAAAACAATGGCCTCATTAATAAAGATAATTTTAAGATAACAGTTTTAAACATAAGAGAATCTTTTCTTCAAAGGTTTCAGGAATTCAGAAATGATAAAGCAACTCTATCTTTTATCACAAACCCTCTTGATGCCAATATGAAGGAATTAAATATTTCTCCATTTGATATAGACACTGCTATTTTGAAGTACAATTGCTGAACTTAACAAGCAAAGAGCTACAGAGCTCCAAATGTTTACATCTTGGTATGGAAATAGAAGAACTGGAAAGAGAAATATACAGTCTGACTTCATAGCACAAGCAGACTGCTATAAAAGACTTACAGAAGGCAGACTCGATGGTTTTCAATACTTGGAATGGTCTTCTGGACTAATGCTGAGTTGAACAAATTTGCATTTAGTGTTCTCAGTATCTTCATATCTATATACTAATGTGACCAATCATTTTCTGACATGGGTTCCATCAAACGTAAGTTTAGGAGCCAAATTACTGATGCAACTTGGAATCGGGAATTACATTAAAAACAATTACATAGTTGCAAATAGGAAATAGAGAAACTTCATCAAGGAATGCAAATTCAATGCTCACACTGATTAAAACCAAAGAAAGTATTTTTTTGTGAATTTTTCTTATTTTAATAAATACATAAATATACTATTACTTGTTATATTAATAGCAAAATATTACTTTAAATTTTCCTTATTCTTAATATTATATTTATGATTCTCAAATAATTTTTAAATTGCTGTGATAGACAGGTCTCAAAAGTTTGCTGACCTCTGATCTAGACTAATGAAACTTAGCATTTTTGTCAATTTCATTGTTATATGCAGAAACATAAATTAATTATTTGAATTGCTGCCTTGATACTGGTTCCATTTCCATCCAACTCATCATATTTTACATTATTTTAGTGGCACTTCAGCCTTAGTAACCCTCAGATCCAAACCACTAGTATGGACTCTTGCAGTTGAATTAAATATACTTTCTTGGATGTGTAAAAAAATCTCCTCCATTAATTAATCCCTCTTGGGTCATTTAGCGAGAGGACATACTTCTTACTATCCCACTTTAGAGAGAGAAAAGTAGGAGACTAATTTCAGCCAAAAGTCATTGCACTGCCTCTCTTTCCCTCAACTTTGCACCTTCTGGGGAGAACGAGAGAACCCTAATAAAAATATCGCTCACACTTAAGGTCTCAAAATATACTTGGAAGTGACGAGGGCCCACAAGTGGGGGGAACAGGCAGGGATGACATCTGCCTCGAGCACCATGAATTGGTGGAAGATAGTTTCTTGACACACATGATAGTTCTGACAACACACACAATTTGTGTTGGGGAGGGGCTCTGGAATCCATGTTAGCCGGTGGTGACACAAACCTTAGTTGTGGCCCTGCTTGGAAGCATTTTGGTTGGCATCTCAAAAAGGGTACAAAAGGAGAATGAAAACTTGACAATGTTAACAGTTTTTGTTGCCTACTCCTCCTCCAGGGGTGTGGGTGTAACCTCCAATTCCCACATCCCATACCTCAACAGTATACTCAAATCTGTCTCCACCCTCACCCTCCATTTCACATTGTGGACAGTAACCTTGACATCTCTATTGTCTAACCAATCAAGCAAGATCTTCAATTTCCAATTCGTCTATTTCCATAATTGCATAATTCCAGCTTCTTTATTTTCAAAGCATTCTTTTTTTTTCGTCCAAACCTTTGAAAGCAATATAAATCATATTAAAAAGAATTCGTACACTAATTATGGCCATTCAACAGTTGTGAGGTTATTTTAGGTGATTTAAAAATACTACTCCCACTGGTAAATATAAAAACACTCCACACAGTTCAGATTATGTGAATTTAAACTTTCACTGGCTCTGTTTTTGCTCTTTTCAAGCCATTAAAGTAACTTGTATTTTTCCATGTTCTAAGTGGACAACTCAACCAAGTGTTTTTAATTTTCTTTTAAATTCAACTTTCAAAATATCACATTAATCAATAACACATTGAATCATGTACATAGTTGGGTGAATTTGGCACTTATTGTCAATCATTACCTTACCAGACTATGCTTCTGAGCTCCCAGCATCATAGCCCTGGTATAACAGCTTTCCGGGCTGTCCTGTCACTACACCATCGCCCGCTGCAGTAGTCTGAATGCCATTCTTTGATCCACCAGTCCCATAGCCACTGCCAGCAATGGTTGGAGACTCGGGGTGACCAACAGAATGTGAAGGAGATGACGAAAGGAGGACTTCAGGAACGAACTGCTGGCTTGCTGAGCGACTTGCTGTGCCATGACTAGGAGACTTGGTCAAATCTCGCCTGGGTGAGGCTATTTCTGAATCTGAATGTGATGGCTGCACCCAAAAAGATTTAATAACACACATGAGTAAGAATCAGGAAAGTAAAGGGCAATCTTGAATCAACTTTTTACTGGCAACCTGTAACTTCCTGGGAAGACCAGGAAAAACCTTTTTCACCAGGAAAACTAGTAGATTTCGACAGTAACAACCTCCTATTTATACCATCATTTTGAATAGGGGTCAATGCATATTAAATGGTCCAATATTATTTGCTTGACAATTTTTGAAAAAAAAAATATTTTGTATTGTCTAATAAATATATATGACAACAGCTAGGACCACCACTATTTTATTTTCATTTACACTCGTTTCAATGTGGTGGGCATTTTTCCAACTTGGGGCACAACCTTCATACCTCAGCTATGCCAGTCTTAGATCAATATACAAAAACTGTGATGTTAACCACACTATAGGCCAGAATTTTGTCCATTTATTATCGTCCTTTAATTATTTCTTCATAATAAAATTTAACGTCATAGTTTTTATCGCAATCACTGACATTGCCATTTTCAGATTTTCTTTTTTGGGTGGAAGGCAGTTTGTTTATCATTTAAAAAAATTTACAAAAGTACCTGTGCATCAATAGTTTGTCAAAAATATTTTAAGTTTGTGACTTTAGCACTTTTTTGTAAATGGGGCAATAAACATGTACTTTTTTAAATGTTGCCAAATTCAGGGTTGAATATCAATGCTGGGCTGCTGCTTAAAAATTTTAAATTTACACGATATGAATTACTTTACGTACGTAACTTTAGTTAAAATTTAAGGTTTGAGATACAAGTGATTTAAGAGATACCAACTTGCAAAACTCATGAGTTGATTACTGTGGGCTTGAAGAACCATATTTTACAAAATACTTATGCATTGATGCTATTACCTAGCCATTGCCTTGGAAGATTCACAAGTAAGGTGAACAATATAGTGGAGCACTGATCCTTGAGGTATCCCTAATTCGATTGGCCAAAGATCTAATTCAGCAGTTACTCTGTGGACTGTGAAAGTTCATCTCATTAATTATGATGGATGGATTTTTCCAGCATGGACATGGAGCGGCAATTCTCCCACTAATTGCTCATCTCATGTGATTCGTCTTCATGCTGCTCAATGTGAAACATACCCGGTCAGGTTATAATAAAACTATTTTTGCTTTTGCTAATAGTTTCTTTCTGCCCCTGCTTCAACATAAGTCGGACCACCCTGTGACCATGATCATTCAGAAAGTTGACCTCAAGATGCAATCATGAGTTATTTGGGATGATTTCAATTGCATATCTGAATTAAGAATACTGCTGTGTCTTCATTATTTTCCCATAAGAACATCCGTGACTAATCTTCTTGGATGAAAGCATAGACCAGTTAGAGCAGACCTTAATTCACAGTAGAAATTTAGTCATTGACACATCATGAATGTAAGTCCAAATGTAAAAAAAACTGTTTGATTTTCTGAGATCAGAACAGGTCAGATGTGCAGCCATGGCCATCATTGGGATACACATTTTATCTGGACGCCAATGGCAGGTAACTTCATCTGAAGGGGAACAATTTGGCCTGGACATAGTCACATTATCAGGTGGTCATATAATGGCGGTACTATTAATGTTGTGTCTTATTGAGTATTATTTGTTACCTGTAAAAAGTGGTTATTTTGGAAGGTGGATATCCAATGTAGCTGTCATCAGGGCAGGTTCCACTTTATATTTATAATAATAAAATTAGGGTTTAGCCATTAATTACCTCCAATTCAGTCCCCATGTTATACACTGGCAGTCTTTCCTCTGTAATTGACTATAAGCCAATGGATATTGTGCAAGTAAATTTATTTTTTAAATGCATCTACTTACTTGCATGTAAAACTTTCACTACATTATAACACAGGAGACTACCAATTTATTCTGACATGCTTTCTGACCTTGAATGAATTTTCAACCTTAATGCTGAGCAAGGCTTAGGCTTCCAGGTACTGGGTAATTATCTGTGCAATGTTTGAATAAAACTGTTTAAGCTTCTGTGTACTTTCTAGGTCAATTTGGGCATTGACTATCAATAATAATTAATAATCAACACAGTTCATGAAATATTTTGGTAACTGCTTATGATTTACCGAAATAATTTATCAGAAAATTTGAAACAAATTAGGAACTTATTTTGTAAAATTACAGTTTAGATCAATTCTTTTACTTTCATCATTCCAAAATTGGATAAATTACTGTAAAATAACTTTTGAATTTGGTTACAATCAGTAGAAATATTCTAATTTATCCTGAGAGAAAAATGCAGCCTAAGTTACACAAAGTTAAGCAGTGAGGCCAACTAATTAGGATAAAAATATTTTAATTTTAAGAGCAGTCTAAATGACAGTCCTGATCACATATTTTTGTCTAGCACTCTTCTGATGGCCTTTACCTCTTGGGATCCTGATGAGTCAATATTTTGTTGGTCAACAGGTTCCCTATCATTCCCAATCAGGTTCCCTATACCACCTGAACATTCAAGCATCAGAAAAACCCTTAAAAGACTCCAGTTGGTACTTCTCACGATTTATGGGAGTACTTGGGTATTATTGGAATTATTCCAGCAGTTCATGTGGAGTAGTTCACACTATTTAATAGGTAATCGTGTGAATTATTCCACAATGACCATGAGTGAAAATGGCCCACTAGAAACAGTTAACTGATGCGAAATTGGGAAGGCAGTATACTGTTAAGTACTTAATTAATGTTAGTTAAGCCACATAATAGGCTACTCCTATAGTCCTCATGCCCTCCCCCACACCCATTTACAGGGCCAGAGTGACCTGGTATGTTTACAACATAAGGGCTGATAGAATTTCTTGGCCCAAACCCCTCACATTCCCATGAAAGTGGTTGCACACGAAAAAATATAAAACAAACCTGAAAAACAAATAGCTTCACTGTTGCCAAGTATTTTTATCTTAAATTACTAAGAGATAACAACTCTGTTTACCTTTATTCTGAACAACAGAAAATGCAAAGCTAACATGCCGCTTAGGAATAACAAATTTCAGATACATATATTTTAGCTGCACTTCAGATAAAATTTGACTTTAGCAGAGAAACATACCTGGTACGATATTGGGCTGATGCCTTTGCAACAGTTTAAGAAGATGTGGGCTATCAGCGTGATGATAGTCAGCATTAGACCAGCCAAGGCAAATATAGTGATGTCATTGAGACCTCTAAGAGCTGACAACGTAGTGAAACTTATTTGAAGCATTACAATTGAGATGATAACAGCATTTATAGCAGAAGCATGAATTTGTTTGTTGATTTTCGAAGGTCCATACACAAAATATATGTTATGCTTATCAACAAAATGCTTCATCACCATGTATAGAAGACCTGTAGACAAAATAACAAAAAAGAAAAAGTTACAAATATAACAATTTTCTTCAGATAACCTTTTAATTAAGAAACAAGACATCACATTCAAAAGAAGGAAATTTAAAGTCATACTTTTAGCCTCTCAATGACTTGGCAATTGGCAATGGCAATTTATATTTTAATGATCTCACTAACTATTTACATGCACACAATAAGACAAAATTATACATCATGTCCTTACCTGTTCTTAATTAAATATCATGTCCTGTGAGGCTCATCATATATATAAACATTTGTCAATGACTGCTAATATAGATACCTATTGTTCTTAATATAGTAATATTACATTCATTGAAAATATTAAAGTATAACTCCTATTTGATTAAACTTTGGTGGATTATATTAAATTCATTAAACAAGATTCAGAGAATGAAAATTTTCAATTAAGGTGAGTTACATGAATCAATCTCTTTTGCTCATTTACTAACAGAATAATCACATCATATATGAGGTCTGACATTAAGTTCACAAACTCACTATTATGTCACACTGTCGACCTTGTTATACAAGCAGCTCTGTAAGATTTTATAATGGAGATATTTGTGTCTCACAACAGTGTTCGCCTTGACTTGTGGCAGATTAGTGCTGAGTGGTGTGCATTCTTGTTTGTGCTTGTGTGTGCGTTGTCATGAAAATGTCTGAGGTGGAATTTGAGCAACGAACAAACATCAAATTTCTTGTGAAACTGGGCAAGAAGAATGGGAGTGAAATATGGGAAATGTTAGTGCAGATGTATGGCGAGAATGCCATGAAGAAAACAGTGGCGTACAAATCGATTCAACGGTTTGCTGAGGGGAGGGAGCAAGTGACTGATGGAGAGAGGGTAAGGCAGCAGCCAGTGATGAGGTGAACAGAGGAAATCATTGCCAGACTTGGTCAAATTGTGAGTAAAAAATCAGAGAATGGCCACAAGATCAATAGCAGGCCAAATGAACACTGATAGAGAAACTGTGTGGAAAATTGTAACTGAAGATCACAAGGAACACAAGGGCAGGAAAACACTATCAGGTACATCCATAGCCCCCCTTTACAGAAAACCTTTCCCCTTCATTCCCTTTCCCTTTCATGGCTGGTCTCCTAACACCCACTGCCACACACTCTTGTGGTGACTTGCAGGATATTATGTAGATCCACACTAACATAATTACTAATGTTTTCTGGCAAAGTAATTCAGCATTCAAGAAAAGTTTGCATGCATGCAGACAGTTATATAAATTCAGTAGATGAACCTTTTTCAGAATGATTTGATTAGTTACAATTTTGACTGATTCGCTTTGAAGTCAATTATAGCTTCTCACACCCCTGCCAATTATGATCCCAGTAGAAAGTTGAAATGAAAGGAGTGCAGGAACCTTTCAGCCTACTCAATGAGAACATAGATCTATCCTCAAAATGGGATACTCAAAGGAAAGCAGTGCCTGGCAGAGGGGATCATTCCTTGAATTGAAGCATCCAAAAACAAGGGTTGAGTGAAAACTTAACAATGCACAATGTTGGTGACATAGCCATCCCAAGTTCATTCCTTTTACGTAATTTTTCCCTTTTGGGGAACAATCGCATCCTCCTGGGTTCAACCACCTACATTTTAGCTCCATAAGATAAGGATTGAATGGACTTTTTTCTTTGAGATGGGTGATCCAAGTAAATCTTAGAAAAAGGTGCTGGCAAATCACATTTATAGCAACTGAGAGGAAGAAGCTAAAGCATTGTAAAAACCTGTATCTCAGACACCCAAATTTACAGTGATAAGTAGAATAGTAGAAGTAGAGTAGAGGAGAGAAGAAGAAG
>LYUA01003826.1:240793-251190 GCA_002093875.1 Calopteryx splendens
CAATGTTGCCCTACACTTCACCCAATGTTGCCCTACACTTCACCAACTGTTGTCCCAACCTCTCCCAGGCAACCATATACCTCAGGGACCACTTTTTCAGAAACAGCCAGTGGTCGCCATAGACAGGTCCCACTGTACTCACTAACACTAAAAAATACCTCACGAGAAGTTTTTATGCATGCCATCTTTAAAAAAAGAGAAGCATATACATGCTCATGGAATATAACTTGGATTATAAAATGCTTTTCCCATTACCATGCTTATTTACTTAATTCCTATCATAAACCAACTATTGAGAGTTAAATTTATACAGATTAACAAAAACTATTGTTTTAATTAATTAGTAATGGACCATATATGAGTTGTAAATTATATGACAATTTACCTACATCAATAAAAAATTAAAACAGGCTGGTCAGTTTTAAATCAAAATTTTAAAAAATATTTTCTTGATAATTGCTTTTACTCAGTTGGTGAATTCCTGAATGAGGATAAATGATGTGTGTCATTTCCCTTCTGTAAATTAAAATTGTATCAGCTGTCATTTTCTTATACGTGGGCTCAATCCTTTTTTTTATGGGTCTTATATGTGTATTACTTAACTCTAAGACCAATAACGCTATTATATAATTATTATTGCTCAGGATACTGTAGTCTTATTTAAAGGGAACCCTTCAATGAAATGTAAACTACCAACAAAGCCAATGTTGTCCACAAAAATATCCACAAAATAAAAATTATTTAAACTTACTTTATTTTAAAAGTTGCTATGATCCATGAAAAAAAACCTTTATCAATATAAACAGTGTTCGATTCTGTGGAGGACATAGAGGCACTGTCTGCAGTAAGACCAACTAGTTCATCTGTTCTGCCATAAAATAACTGTGTCCACTTTTCCTCGTTCTTCTGTACTAGAGCAATTCTGCCATAATCCCATGCTCTCTTCCTCAGCATAGCAAACATCAACAGTAGTATCTGTGGAGTAAAATTCTAGATTGAAAAGTAAATATATAAAGGTGCTCAATTTGATGGTCCTGAGGAGTGTCACTGTGAAAAATGAGACCCAAATTTACACTTAAGTCAGTCAGCTTCTCTTTAACTTTCTTTAAAAAGTAAAATGAAAACAACCAATGTTTTTCTTAACAACCACACCAGTTTTGACAGCAAGTAAATGGACAGACAGAAATCTCCAATGAAAAATATTTACATTTATTTTCTTTATAGTACTCTACTATTGAAGTAGAGTACTCTAAAATACTCACATTTGATAGAAGTGGTATAGGTTTATTAAAATAGAAAATAGGTAGAAGAATTGTCATTCCTTATAGCAAAGCTATAAAATATACAATTCAAGTTATTGTCTGAATAAATATAAAAATCACCAAAATATTAACATAAATCAAGTATCAATAGGATTATAACCAAGATACTTCTAGTTTGGATGATCTACTGGCAGACTAGACCACTCTGGATCTGAGACACAGTTGTACCAAAAAGTTTTATAGCATAATTTTATAATCAGTTAATCAATAAAAAAGTGGGGAAACAGTTAAATCTTCATATTTTATTGTGCACGGTGAAATTCCTTGGACCTTGTGAAATATCTTGGAGAAATTTTTTAAAGGCAATTGCATTTCAATTCTATATGCACTCTTTTGATTGTTATAGAAAAAGCAAAATGTTATACCCAAATGGGTATTACATCTGAAAAAATAATTGGTTACATGACCTAGGGCTGGAATAGTTATTAAGAATATGTAGTATGTGTGTGAAGTAAATACATTGAGGTAAGGCAAAATAATAAAGCTCAGAAAAATAATGAAGTGTTGAACTCCAATTACAAAATGTAATGGCAATTAAAATTCCATTTAGGGTCCTGTAAAGTTGCTTTTTCAGGTTACTTTACCTGTGCCCTGAACAAATTTTTGATGCAAATCATGAGGTTTCCCCAGCTAAAATGCCAAATAATAAAAGAAATGTTCCTAAATAATCAGCAAGAAATCAGGAAAGAAAATACTTAAGAGCATTTCCACCTGTAGTATTTTGTAATCGATCATATAAATAAAGCATACATATTTGTCAGCTTTTTATTCTCTTCTGATGTCTATTCAGAAAGATGTTAGCATAACTTGTTAACATACCAAAACTGTGTAAACAATCACTCAGACAGAGTAAACAAGAAGGTTATAATAGAGAAGTGGTACGGAATTGTGAATGCACACAGAAAGGAATTAGCAACAGTGTGACTCACAACCACCTAGAGAGATAAAACTCAAGGACACTAGCAATGTTTAACTAGATGTGGACTCCACATTAATTTTAAAAATTGTGACACACCATTACCTATTAGTATTTCTCTAAGTTAAGAAAAATTTAAAAAATATGAAGTTAGCAACTATAATTATACATAAAATAATTGTTGGTAACAAATAGTTACCAACAATTATGAATGTATGACCTTCAAAAAGTTAACACTATAAAACCTTAAAAAAATTATGTCCTATGTGTTCAGGCATAGTAGTACGAATGTGTATTAAGTATGTGAAGTAAATACATTAATAAATTGCGTTATTTCAGGCGTGATGTGGTGGAATTGGTAGATAATAATGACTATGATATGGCACTTTTCCCCTAGTTAAAAAATATTTTATTGTCAACACGACCAGGTTTCGACGTACTACATCATCATTAGGTGTATGATGATGATGATTTACGTAGAAACCTGGTCGTATTGACAATAAAGTATTTTTAACTAGGGGAAAAGTGCCATATCATAGTCATTATTAAATACATTAAGGTTAGGCAACATAACAGAGTGTTACATAAAGAAATAGTAAAGTATTTAACCTCAATTACAAAATGTAATAGCAATTAGTATTCCATTTAGGATCCTGCAAAGATGCTTTAGGACTCGTAAAAATATGTGTTCAGTATGGATAATGGAGCATGGACCCAAAGTAAGGGGCTGAAAAGGTTATTCCCATGGCACCAATAACAGACACACAAGGTGTTATTACACAACCATCACCACAGATTTTAATCCTAGAATTGGTTGGTGGCATTTCTCCATCTCTAGTCTCCCCTGATTATCTTTGAATTCATTCATAGTTTTTTGAACTGACATCAATCAATTGTCTCTCTCAATTCTTGGCTTACCCCTCTCCTGTTCTCCCTTTCCAACTTTCGAGCTGAAACAATTTGAACACAAGCAGAACGTATAAAAACATATTATATAATCCTTCAAATTCTTCACTGGAGACATTGGAGATCCACACAGCTCAAAACCAGCCTTCTCTGAAATGCTTTCATCGGATCGGTCATAATGTTCATCAATGGGAACAAACTCATTGTCAGACTCACCATCCCACAGTAGATCATCTTCTAATCCATCCAGCTGATTGGACATTCTGGATTTCTTAAAAGATTTAATCACAGTTTCTGTTTTGATTTCTTACCAAGCCTGCACAACCCATTCGCACAATGTTGTTAGTGTAGGAGTTTGTGTGTCACCGCCTTCAGTGAAAGTTTTTTCTCTGGAAATGATCCATTTATTCCACTTATTTCTCATATTGACTTTGAAAGGCCCATTTAAAGATATGTCCAATGGCTGTAACATACTAGTTAGCCCGCCGGGAATCACTGCAATTTCTGTTTTGCAACCTACCCTATTTTACAACAATACCCATAAGATGTGCCCGGAGCATATCCCAGATGATAAATCTTTTCTCTTTTTTGTATCCCTCCTGGTCTAAAATTCCATATTTCCGCAACTTCGTCCATCCAAACTTTGTGGTGTGAAAGTGCACTATCATGCCATTTGGGAATTGTTTTGGAACAGTTGTTTAAAGTTGGGTAAGCGAGGTAGTGGGATGAAAAGATTAGGCTAGTTAGATGGAATGAAGGGAGGTAGAACATACGTGGAAAAGAGGAAAGGGTTACTTAAGGGTTGAGGTCGTGTGTCCATCAGAAATCTACCCCTCAGTTTCCCAGCAAAAAAAATGGGTTCAAAGTCCAACTATTCAACTGCTGAAAAAAGGAAAAGGGACACGTAATGCAAAATGTAATACATTTAATGGAAATAATTTTTCAGAAGCTATTACCACTGTGGTGAATAAAAAATAATATGTATATAACATGGGGCATGCGGTGGTTGAGGAGTGTTTGTAGCTAAAACAGATGACAAAGTGAGGAATGAGTGGATTAATCAAGAATGTGGGTTGGATGTGACAGTAATTGGCAATATGAAATATGTGTGTTCTGCAAATTTGTTGAGAGAATGAGTGTCAAATCATCTAACAGATACATTGGATTAGAGCAATTAATTGAGAGGAAAAAGTACACTGCGAAAGTCATTGGTGAGCACAGTCAGTGACTCTCAGAATGAAATATTAAGAATCTCAGGAATAGAAGAAAACCACCACAGTAATCAACCCAAAGATTGGTTTGAATGGCAAGGGTAGATCTCACCCAATACAAAACGCAATGGCATGTGAAATTCACACATCAGGGTAGGGAGGCCCATTCCTTTCCCTGTGCCACCTGCGATTTCCCAGGAAGATCTGGTAACTGAAAAATCAAATGCCTTGAGTGAAGCTGAAGGTGCTCGGGATGCATTGAACGTGGGCCCCCTAGTTATTAGCCCAGTACTCTACCTACTGGACAACCACGTCCCTTGGTACAGAAGAGCAAGCATGAAACATTGTGACACAGAAAAAAGAGGTAAGTGATAGTTTAGTTTGGATGAAATTTGCTAAAGGAAGAATGATTTCTGGCATTAGCTTAAATAAGGCTTTTATCACTTTACCTAGTCAAATAACAACTGGGATGAAAGCTCTATAAAAACCTACTCTATTATATAATTCATTCTTACCGCCAACACGGCCCAGCATGTAGAATTGAAACTACCTAATTAGAATTAAATTAACACTAGATTTATCTTCAGAGTTCTTCTTTAAAGGCAGAATTAACCTTTCCAAAAGTAATCCCTCTAAATTGTTGCCATTTGTACCAATGACCCTTAACTCCATTTTATTACTTTTGAACGTGGAAAAGAAAGGAATGGGAGGGGATGAAGCTAAAAATGAATTTAGAAGAGGAGATTAAGTGATATTCACACATGAAAAAACATCAGTTAACCTGACATCCAATTTATAAGTAATCACAGCAGGCTCTAAGTACTGGAAATTATTATTATGATAAATAATAATTTTCCAATGAGTTTTGACAGGTATCATGTATTTTATGATATGTAATACATCCTACCTTGGAAAATTACTTTTTCTTTAACTATTAGGCATCCAAGTCTTTATAGTATTACAGCACCAATGTGAAAAGTAAAAGGTCAAAATAAATCAAGGAAGTACTAAAGTAATGAGCCTGTTAAAAAGAAATGACACAATATATTATAATTGTGATGATAAAGAAGTTACCGAATTTCGACGAATAGTGCTTGGGCTCTGTCATTGGTCTTATGTTATATAATTCGTTAAAGTCAATACCTAGCGCAAGGGAAAACGTTGAAGAGGTAAAAATGGAGTGTGCTCGAAGGCTCTTGTACTCACAAATACCACTGACTGACTTAAAACCTAAAATAATGGTAGATATGTGATATATACGCATTCTTTATATGTTCTATAGGCAGTGCGACATCCTGCAACATATGCATTGCGTTTTAATGATTCCAGTATGGTAAATAAGAGCACAAATTCATGACTCAATTAAAATACATATTGCACCTTAATATTGCTCCAAATTCCTACAAACGCGCACTGATAGTTCTGAGCGAATATTTACTTAACCTAATACAAAATTTCGAGACAAAACTTAAATATGAGTACACAGTATTTGTACTTACAAGCCATCCAAATACGTTAATCAAAATATTTTCAGGTATTCCTTCATAGGCAGAAAATTTGAACGGGTGGTTAGTAGCATTCAAATACGCACACGTTCCTGGATGATCGGTTGAACTGAAAAAGCAGCAATATTGTGATTACGGCAAGTTGCGTAGATTACGTAACTCGCATTGTCACATTTCAAAAAAGTATTTAAAGTGTAAAAAATTAATACAATTGATAAATTTGAAGGTATAGTATTTCAATTAGCAGGAAATACTATGCCTGCCATTCAATGACAGCAGCAGATAATGTAACTGTCAATTACAACTATCTTAACTATGCATTTCTCTGGAAGAAATGAAAAAGTCAACGCCAACGTTTTGCATTAAACAAATCACTAATAATTTAAGTATTATTGGACAATAACTTTTGGCTTAACACTTACTTCGACATGGTTCTTCAGCTCAATAATTAATGACGACCACCCCGAACAGCAAAAATATACTGATTAGAGAGCGCAATGCAGCAGCGCTGTGCTCGTTTCGTTCTTCTTTCTGGTTGAAGGTAAAATAGCGTGATCGTTTGCGTGTTCACTTGAATGTTTTGAAGCAATATGTGTGTACTCCTTTCCATCAGTGTTCTGGTATAGGTGATTTGGTGGAAATCACTTACTTTGAAGAGTATTAACAAGAATACATTTTAAACGAATTTCAACTTTTGAAGATATGACCTACTTGAAATCTTGGGAAGAATTTGAGAAGGAAGCAGAGATGTTATATTTGAAAGATCCTATGAAGGCAAGTAGGAAAATTAAATTTTTTTCAATCTTAACCCGAATGCACAATATTTTTTGACCCTATGTTAAATTTACAGATAAGATATTCAATGAAATACAACCACTGCAAAGGATCATTAGTTTTGAAGATGACCGATGACATTGTTGTAAGTACCTTTCCACTAAACGGATTTCATCTTAGTGTAGATACCTTATGAATACCACTGATACCTTAATTTTCCATGCACTTATGTTTGATTTTTCCATTGTAGTGTTTGCAGTATAAGACTGAAATTATGCAAGACATGAAGAGGATAGAAAAATTTATTAACGTACTTATGCGTCATATGGCTTCGCGGGAGCAGTGAACATACCCGTGATGTTCTTTCACCACATTCATATGCCTCCTTGCTGTGAAGTTATTGTTTTCACTTATTGTTTTTGTATTGACAATTTAAAAAATGTACATAAATTCAAGTAAAAAAAGGACTTTTTATTAAAAAGATGCAACTAGGATCACAACGACACGAGTATATTCCCAGAAATATTGTTCACGCACCGTGGCACTCTCTTTCTTCTTGTTTTTCCAATGCATCTCAATTTTGAGTAAATACTGTGAAATTCGAAGAGCTTCCTAGGAAACCGAAGTTTGCAAGCATTAAAACGTTTGGGAGCCCACTTTTTCCCAATTTCTTCATGATGGGACGATTCTTCGTCAACACAACCAAAAAAATCATCAACAGAGTATCTTGCACAGTTCCTTGCGAGAACTGGCAAACATCTGAATGTACGAAAGGAACGATGGCTTGTCTCACTAACGGCAGCATTCACCATTCTGTCTGAGTCACGGTTATCTTCCTTGGCTTTATTAATTATGTTCCCTGGAGACCCACACCACCTTCGATGAGCACAAATGGCATCCCCAAAATAATCATACAACTGACTCTGCAGCTTTAAGTCACACTTGAAGACTGTTGCTTCCCGCACATTATCACTATAAACATTCTTCACGAAAAGCTTCTCTGCAGCAACCTGTAAAAAAAGGTTCACTATCAATAAATTAACATTTAAGTAAATATTTAATTGCAACCATATGATGAACAACTACATAATTCATGCAAATAATGGTAAGTAACAATTAGTTTTCTTCATCCACGTTCCACTACTTGGCCACCAGCAAAAAACTCGTTAAAATAGAAAAACCACTAGCAAATGGTGTATTATCATATAGGCAATTACTTAATTCTAAATCATCCTAAATTACATAGTAAAACATACACATTTAAAAAAATATCTTTGGGACTGTTGACCTGGCTAAATTTTTTGGGGGGTGAGAAAGGAGAAATTTACTTCACAAGTACACTTATCCACATGCAGTTGTCAAACCTCCATTTGCTTGATTTTCAAGTTTTCTTGTTTTACATGCCCCCTTCAAACCAACCCACTGGTTAATTACTGTGGTTTTTATGTTTCCTTATGAATTGAAAGCATGCTAATGCCCATTTACATCTTGTCAGTATATTTAAGTTTAATTACATGAAAGAATTTAACTTAATATTTGAGTCCTTAATAATTGTGTAGCATGTTCTTTACAACTTTCTAATTGATTTGACTCCAAACTGCAAGCATTTTGTTGATTTTGAACCCATTGAAGTTAATGTAGCTTATTGAAATATGTACTTGCAAGGAATTTCCAAGCTATATTATTTCATTTAAGTAAAAAATATTTGTGTTCAGTATGGTGCCAAATCAACCAGGTAACCATGCCCAATATGGTTACAATATTTTACAGGTTAACACAGAAAAATCTTTAGTTTTCAAGTGTTCACTGGCGAATTATCAGTAAAATAAGATAATACCCTGCCATGAAAAGATTTGCAGCCAAAGGTTAACCCTCCATATTGTTGCTTGATCCTAGCCTGGTGACAGGAGGAAACTCTCAAGGTGAGCCATTAGATAGCTTCCTTATGAGATTTCCATGAAATATTACAAAGAACTTAATACAGTACGCAGGCCAAACTCCACATAGGTGGGACCCAGGCCTAGCACTGTCAAGAAACTTGTGTGTCTGAACAGAAGTGGACTAAGAATGATAGTAGGGCTATTAACAGGCACCTCAATCTCCTGTGGGTCGTGGATACACCCAGTTGTAGATGGTGTGAGGATGGAGTTGAGTCATCTCACCCGTTAAGCGAGTGTCTGGCAATTGCCAGAACTCGAAATAACTTCCTTGGGGCAACATTTTTGGAACCGGAGGAAATTAAATACATTCCCATTAGGGACACACTGGCCTTTAGTAAGGCCAGTTTGTCCCTAATGAGAGTAGATGGTACAATGGGCCGATAGGTCTAGGTGCCCTGGGCCCTCCACCATCAACCTATCTATAGTGATAGTCTTCACCACCACATTTATCCAAAATTGATTACACGCAGCACTATCAAGCTTGGGCTGTTGCTCTCTAAAGCACACCCTCACCTCTCAGCAGCAGAGCCATCCTAAATCTGACCTCTCGCAAAGGGCCAGTGCCAAAGATATTTGAAAACAATAATAATGTGCACTATAATTGAGGGCTTCTCGATGACTATATTTTAACCCCTATAGTGTACCTGCTTCTTGTAATTCATTATAGTGTATATTAACCAGTGACCTGACTGTATATGGATCCAGTTGTCTATGCTGGTTTATATTGAAGTTAATTAAATATAAAAAACTTGATTAAGTTAGATTGAAGAAGATTAGGTAGATTGAATAAGTTAATTAAATAAAAAAACTTGATTTTTCTTAATAAACATTTTGTCAGATCTTCCACCATTATGGTTTTCTTCTTCCACTCAAATGTTTGAGGTTGTCCAACATGTTTTAATGCATCAATTCACCCACTCCACTGCCAGAACCTATCTGCTGTGGAATTTGGCTAACAGGAAAGTTGTTACGGCCTTCGACCATCGAATAGCGAAGGTTGTACTTTATTTCTCATCATGCCATTGGTTTTGACAATTGTAAATTGAATGAGAAAGGGTTAATGCACAGTGCTGCGATCGGTTCCCGATGACAATTCTACCATCATCAAAAGGTTATCATCCTAAGGTTCATATCATCTTCAAAAAATGCTTTTATGTGGTAATATCTTCATTTCTTCATAGTTCCTTATACTGATGTCTTCCATTACCTACCTGCTTCTTGTAATTCATTATTGACCTTCCTGTGCAATTCTCTTTATTTTTATTTATGGTTCCTTCAACTGAAGTATTTAGCAAACTACCCTACCTTTGGGTGAGTTCCATTAGTTTCCCTTTTTTTCTTCTGAGTGGCCTTGTCTCTTCATTAACTCTTCAAAAACATTTTCATTTGTTACTCAGTCAATCCATTCAATTTCCATCACACTTCTAAAGCACCACATTTCTATTGCTTCCATTCTTCTTTATCCAGCTTCTCTAATTTTCCATGCTTCACAGTCCTAGAAAATGAAATCCATGTATACAAGTTTTAATAAAACTTATGTCTACAATAACACCATTTGTCATGAGTAATTGTTTCTTCTTATAGAAACCGATTGCCTGTTCTACTCATTTGCCACCCAATTTTGAGATCTGACAACTAAGTTCGCGAACTCATCCTAGAAAATATGCTCCACACCTTATAATTGAATAACATTCTGGTCACCTTCAAAGTACTCCCCTTGGAAAGCTATACACGGATGCTAGCGCCTAGTCCACACTTCAAAGCAAATTTGGAGTTCTTGTTCTGGAATGACATTCAGAGCTGCCATTGTATTAAAAAGAAAT
>LYUA01003827.1:62867-74034 GCA_002093875.1 Calopteryx splendens
TGTGGATGGAAAGGTGGAGAAGAGCAGCTTGGAAGGTGGGGTGAACAGTAGGGGTGGGAGGCATTGGGGTGTGAGGGGGATGGTGAGCGAGGGGACCTCGCCCATTGAGCAGAGAAGGAAGAGAGGAAACTTGAATGACCGGAAAAAGTGGGTGGAGGTTTTTATTTTCGAAATGAGGGAATCTTCTCGAATGCGCGTTAAGTCGGTTCTCTTGTTTAAGCCGTCACAAGAAGCTACTGGAAACGATAGCCTCCTGGCTTCCACCATCCCTTCCGTCCACTCCCCCTTCACACCTCCTAGGCATTTTCCCTTTCCTTCGAATAACACATCATATACTTACCTACCTGTATGACGCGATCAGCCCTTTCCTATCGTGGATAAATGCAGAACACATCGAATGGGTTACTTTAACGCATCTAAGCTCAAATTTCCCGTCAAATCTACCATGTTACGCGATCAAATATCTAGTAGAAAATATGAGAAAAACGAAATTAAGATATAAAACATGATTTGTCATCCCTAATAGTAAAGGTGGGTTAACTTCAGCTAGTGTACGTTAAATACATCGACATACAGTTCACATGCATCCAAAGATTAATATACTTACTACTATTTTTTTATAATAGTCCCAAGAAACAATTTAATTTTTAATATAAACTCACATTTAAAAATTATACTAAAGCAAGGAAAAGAGAATGACGCATCCGGAAGGGCTTGGCGGCTTGTTTGTAATTAGTAACACGAGAAATTTCCGGGTATTGGCCACTTTTGGGTTTCTTGCAATAAGTTTACAGAACCGTATTATGAAGTACGTACATTTAGTTTTTTTCATTCATGCAAAACATCTTTACTGGACATCCATTGCTACACAATTGGATAGCGAAAGCTTTCATTGAGATAAATGACTGATTTCTATGCATCGGTCACCCTTAAATAATTCATGCGTTTATTCATGATTCAAGCTTTTAAATCATCTGAGTCTTTTTTCATAAGTAAGGAAGATTTTTAAGAACTATACCTTGCCCATCTCTAATGTTTTGTTAAGGATCGTTTTCATATCACATACTCGTCTTTTGGTCTCCTCCTAAGTAATATGATTTCTCTAATTAAAACCCCAATGACTCAAAATTGGCAGGATTAAGTTTTCAGTAAAGATATAATTAATTTCAGCAGGACAAGCCATTTTAGAATAAATGGGTACCAACTTATTCGCTAACTTCCACCCACTCTGTTCATCAGATCCATGTGTCACCTCAGATTCTGTTTATTATTTTTATTAGGTTGGAAAAATCTTATAAAAAGAAATTGTATTTAAATAAATAAATTTTACTATAAGTCAGTTTATCACATAATAAACCAACGTTTAATAGATAGTTTATTGGCTATATATTAAAATAAAAATGCTATCCTGCTTCCCGTTAGATCATTTCACAAGTGAACAACCCCAAAAAAGGGGGAATTGTTGTCCAATCGAAATTAATAGACAAGTGCAATGAAAGAGCACATTTCGGTAAAATAATCCTCTTTTTAGCAAGTAGCTGTCAGAGCAGGGATGCTTAGTTTTTTTATGTAATCGGCATTGTAATTCATGTTCAAATGTTACACACTCCTCATCTTAAGACGCATTTGTAATTTTGATTGATTTGGACGGAGTTATGGAGGGAGTATTAGAGCGGTAAGATGAACCGAAGGAAACTAATTATCACCAGAAAACTTCGCTAACCTTCAAGCTTCAAGGACAAACGCATAAGGGAGCAAGATGGGGAGGAAAAGGAAGGAAGCTCTGTGGAGGAGGAAAAGGACCTGAGGCGAGCCTTGCTTGGCTAGGGTAACTCACTTAATCTCCATCGACCAACTGCAAACGAGTTGAATAAGGCATAAAAACGCCACCACTTTAGAACGTCCTTGAGGACACAGAATCTGAATGCTAAAATCGGTTTGAATTTTTCTAGCAGGAAGTAGCACGAGTGGAACACGCTTAGAAGCCACAAAATTTAGCGAGCCTTAATATGTAGTTCCCGAAAATAGAAACCTATTATTATTTTATTCTCTTTTAAAAATGAAGAAATTGTGATCACAACCTTGATTTTTCACTTCACTCTCCGTTGAGACTGAATATTAGAACATAATATTATGTATCACGGTTATTACACAGATATCCCAATTCTTCTTAACTCGAGAGGTTCATATCTTCCGAGTGAACCATTGCGATTAAGTACTAGAAACTTTCATGTGTTGGCAATAGGATAACTTGAAAACTACCGTTTCAGTTAACCATTTCTCAACTAAATTATGGCTAATCCAATGATCGAGATTAATTGGATGAAAATCGTGAGCAATGCGAAGAAAATATATAAACCGGATTTATGGAATTTTATTAGAACCCAAATTATTTTATTAACTATCACACATTTCACACGAACAGGAGCACAAAACCAACTCTTTTCACCGAAGTGTTACTTCATAAACCGCGACACCTGAAAGTGGAAAAAGAAACGAAAACAAAATTTTTCCAAGTCGTTTCTCGGACACTTGAGTGGATTAGAGGGTGGAGTGGAGGGATTCTAAAGGTTGAGAGGCATTCGTATAAGGGACACGGCAGACTTGTGGCCAAACACAAAAAAACGGAACGTTGCCCCCCACCCCCATAATGGTGGCTTTGAAGGAGGAGACGAGGGACGGCGAGAGGAGACGGGGAGGAGAGAGAGAGAGAGACAACCTTATGTGGAAAGGAGACTCCCCCTCACTCCTACCCTTTCCCAGGTCCCCTTCACGAGTCCCTGCTCCCCCCTCATACCACCCCCTCGAACGGCCAAAAGAGCATCACTCCCGCCACCCCGCCCACCGCGCCGTGGTCCCTCAGGAGGAAAAACCTCACCGCCAGCCCCTCGGGAGAAAATCCCCCGTGGGGGAGGAGACGAGGCGGAGGAGGGGGTGGATGGCGGCCCCCGAATGCTATCCGGACCCGAAATGAAATGGAACTCCAATGATTACAGTGATGAAGCAGATTGGGACTGTTTGGTATGGCTTGAGGGGGAGGGGAAGGGAGGGAGGGAGGGAGTTAGGTGGGCGGTTGCGGGGTCGGGGGAGGAGTAGGAGGAAGCCGAAACCACAAGGCAGCCAGAGGGGGGGGCTGCGACGGGAGGTTGGGTTGCGACGGAAGGAGGGTTTTCGAAAGGAAAAAGGGTGTGTATCATTTCATTCGCATCGGTTATGGGTAATACGTGGAGATGTGCTGGCGGTGAGGGAATCGGTGGAGGCAGGGGGAGGAGGGGGCGGGGGGGGGCNTGATACAATAACACGATGGAATCACAGAGCGAGAAACTGCTCGGGCCAGGGGGCGGGGAGGTAGCGCCCTCCCGGCGGTGGTGCGGCGAAACATGGTGGGGAGGGGTTAAATCGACTGAGTCGAGAGGCAAGTGGTTGAGGAGGGAGAAGATAGGTGATACCTAAGACTTCGTTTCTCCGCTGCGGGGATATCTCAACCTTGAGCACTGCCACTTGATCCCCGGATCATTGTATTCCGGCCTTTAAATTGCAAGCCCAGAGCAACATTCTTTAGTGAAGCATTTAATCTAAACCTATGTGCCTTATTGTTTTAAAATTATCAGCATTGAGAGATTAATCGCATATCAAGAGGACTATGACAATAAGATACCTACAATTTTTATTAAATTTTTTTTATGAATGAACTTGAATTAAAAAAAGTGGCGACTCTAACCATGAACAGCAGTAAGTTGCTCATAGGAAAAATTTCCACAGTAGTTGTAGTTGTTAAATGTTAAAACATCTTTTACTTCGATTTGAAAAATCCTATTGTATTACCTATATCCTTTCCATTTAGTTATTTTTACGTCACTTATACGTTGTTTCGTACCTTTTGCTGCATAGTTCAGGTATAATTCGATACACCACTTTCCATGAAAACCAGCTACGATTAAAAAACTTAAATAACCATCGATAAAGAATTTAATTAATGATCAAACGATTGAATGACAAAAGACCAAAAAAAATTAGGGTGAAAGTAGATCTGAATTCAAAATAGTCCTCTCTTCGGAGAAAGAGGCATCCAATGCGATGTCCTAAATACGATCCATTTCTCAGAAAATATTGATGGAAAAAGTAGAATACCACATCGCCTCCTTTTAGACAATATAGCGTCAAATATTGAGGGCACCGAATAGAGTAAACACGAGTTGGATTGTGAAATACCAAGAGATACAGATGTCTGTGTTGGGGGAAAAGGCGTTAATGGAATTGAGAAGTTATACAAATTACGTTTATGTGAGATCCAGATAGAGAGTATGGATTATATGAAATTCCAGGTTAAATTGATAAGTGCTTACAGTTTGACTCACTGCCCCACTAATGTATCCCTTGTCACTCCAATTCACAAGATAGTCTTTATAGAACATAAGCCAAACTTGCAGAGAAAATATTATAACAAGTAATGAGATATCGCTAGTAAAACGAGGTGAGAAGTATATCTATTATGAAATTTCATTATTTTATAAAGTCTAAATGTCTATGGTAAAAAATTGACAAATATTCTCCATTAAAACGGCATCATTCAAGGCCCAATAAATACGTTTCAACTCATCATCTTATCATGCAACATATGTTATAATGTTTTCGAGCGACTACATTCTTAAGAGAACGGAAAATTTTAATGTGGAATAATGGTGCGCTGTCACTGAAAGAAAATTACTGTGCGAAATTCAGGGAAATTTACCCATTTCTTGGTAATACTTTGTTAACTAAAATCGGTCACGAGTCGAAATGAAACCCCTCAAGGAATACTTAACGCAGTTGAGAGAAAGAGAAGACGTACTGGACAGATATGGGAGGGGCCTCACCACAATAAAATCCAGGTTAGAGCAACTTGCAAGGACACAAGAGGCTGTAAAAAAAAGACTGGAGGGATATTTGGAGAGATGAGGGACTGGGATTAATTCCTTACATGCCGAGCGGCAAATGATGACAGGCATTCTGTCTTGACTACTGGAATGAATAGAAAGAGATTTGAGTGTGTGGGGGGATGATGAGGACCTAAGACGACTTCAGTCGGAAAGGACCCTACTCCTTCTTCTCCTAGGACACTCTTGGCAGGGGAGGAGTCTTCATCTCCTTTCTTGGATTCCCCCCCTCGCGAAGTGGACCATAAATGCTACTCTCCGTGGCAAAGAATTATACATTCCTTCTCAGATATGAATCGGCTTGGGGCCCGAAGGGGACGGGCCTTCCTTGACCTTGGAACGGAGGGAAGAAAAATATGTTCCTCTGCAGGGACACGAGATCTTTCAGAATTAGTGTGCATGTGCTCCTCTAAGAGATGTCATTATGAGTCTGCAGGAGGGGTCGATTTTTTTTTTGGTGTTCGATCGCCGGTGAATACCCGGCCGAGCGAGGGGAGTATGTAAGCGGGGAGGATGGATGATGGCATCGGCGCCCGATTGCTAGGGTCCGTGAGGGCATTAGGGAGAGCCGTTATTACGGAGGGAGGGTTAACGAAAAGGATTCGATTAGGTAGAATTACGAGTTCTTCGGGGAGGTTGACTGAAGTGGCCCGCCCGAGAAATCGGAGCGACGCGAGCAAAATGTCCCGTCGAGATATGAGTTCGAATGCGAGGATGGATCAAATTCCTTCCGGTCTCATCACTACCACAGCAGGAAAATTTCGTCAATGCGCTGGGGGCATAAAAACGCGCCTCGAACAATTGACTCTTCTCGGCTAAGTTTATCCCCGCACATCTAGGACGACGACTTTAAACCCTCGTGCTCTCTTTATCGTTCTGTGATTGAGCTAACGTTTTCCAAAGTTCATTCAATAAATGGATAACACAAATGCGACTTGGAGATTACGCGCAGTATTCAGATTCCTTGGCCAAGACTGCGGTAGTAATATATCGACGTTCATTGTGAAAATGCGTTGTGTATATTAAAATTAAAAAAATGCTGGGGAATACTATGAAAATTCTGGCAATTTTCTTGTGTCTGAAAATTCATGCACCCAAGTTGTTCATCTGGATAAAGTATGAAGGAGATTTTTTTCTGTGTTGGTACACGCGTGGTATTTTTCGACCACACCCTCATCTCACTTGCAACAGTGTATTCGTGTGCCAAGCATGTACAACCCCGTAAAACATTATTTAAATTTAAATTGGCAATTACCCTTAAAAGGAGTTGAAAAAGTATCATCGTGTGAAAAAAATATAAAAGGGTGTACACATTCATATTAATTAGTTTCAGCGTACTCAAGATTCGGTTCTTTTTTATAGCATTAGCATGTTTGACATTATAACATATTTAATAAACACCGTTTTATCGTTTGCGTTCTTCCCGTCAGATTCATAATGCTAACTATGCCTAATGTGGCAGGTCCTACTTCAGCCATTAAAGCTACTTAGTGTGGAATCCTACACATGTTATTTCAAACAAATATTACCATGAGAATAGAGTAAGTTTTCAAGCTTCATAATTAAAGAAATTGCTTTACCGAAATGGATTCGAGTTCATTGCCGCATTATCACTCTTACGCGAGACAATATAAAACTTCCAAGTGCGAAGACTTCAACATCATGAAAATATCAATTAAGTTTATGCCATTTTTTCTCCCGATGAGTTTTGGCCAAATTTGTTCACCACTGAAAATGTCATCAGACACTCTTGCAACCCTTTTCAAGACCCATCTCCTAAAAGCAATGAAAAATAAAATCACAGTTATCAACACGCTCATCCGAAACTAAGACCAAATGCGTGTGTAATTCACGCATCGGGGAATAGGGGGCAGATCCTTTCCCTGTGCCACCTACGATTTCCCAGGATGGCCTGGCACCCGAAAAATCACACAGCTTGGATGGAGCTGATGTTACCCAGAGGTGTCACCCAGATTCGAACCCGGACCCTCCGGCTAGCTCAGTGCTCTTTCCACTGGACTACCGCGCCCCCAAAAAATAATCGGCGCACGTTAAAGCTTCATCGAACCTAATCGATGGGCACCCACTAAACACGAATGGGTGAAATATTTTTCAAGGCAAATGTATTTGAATCTTTGTAGATATTTGACTTTTAATGACTTCCTCTCGTGTTTTTCATCTCTTCTGACGCTCCAACCTGGAGATACTTTGTTTCCGTGGAATTAATCTGTTTGGACTTCAGCGGGAAATGGCATCGGCTTGAAGCCGGACCGTAATAAGCTGCGGTTGATAACACGAATTATCGCCACTTCACAAAACGGTACGAATTGAAAATAAACAACCGCTGAAGGAGGAGAAGGTGAAGGGAAAAAAGAGAGGAAGCAACCGACATTCATTTCATTCTCCATTCGTAACGAGAGGCGAAGCTGAGCGTGAATAAATAACAATGGATACATCCGTTTGCCTTTCGTTCCTCACCCAAGAGCTCCATCATCTCATCATTCCCGCCCCTTTCCGTACCACTGCTGCCAACAGTTGAAAACGATGTTCATGGAAGCACGGAATAAAATTACGGATGACCAGTTCTACCTACTTGGACACCTTCAAGTTTCTTATTTTAATAGGGGGATTTCCGATTGAAAAAAAGAGCTCCGAGAGATGAAACTCGGAGAGATTAGTTTTTTTTGCATCTCACGAAATATGTACTTAGTTTCACACCGATGAACACAGGTTTGCCAGCTCACATATGATATTTCCGCTATCCGATCCCCTTGTTGAACTCGATCAATGTACCCTAGGTGGGTTTCATGGCTCTACTGCCGATGTGCAACAAGACGTTTTCGAGGAAAACATCTTTGATACCAATTTTGTATCACAGTATATTCCATAAACGAGTTGATTTCGTATATAGGAGGCCTTCTTCATTTACTCTAGACCTTTAACGGTGCTTCTAGGCAGGGTGGACGTTTTGTTGGACTGCAATTGACACTCATCTAAGAAATGTTTCAGCAATGTAATTGAGACATTTTCAAAAAAGAGCCACCATAAAAATAATGAGAAAATGTACTGCATCATAATTTGTGCACAATTTCATCATTTCACATTTCCATGCAGTGTAATCTTTGGTGCACGAAGCTAGGAAAACATTTCAATGCACATGCTTATGTAAAAAAGAAGTATTTCTGGTGAAAATAGAAGCATTATTTGTTCTTGATTTTAGCATTAAAGATTAGAAAAATTGAAATAAAATAAATGAAAGCATTTAACCTCATAATAATAAATCCACAAAACAGTAAAAGCTAAACTGCAAATATAACGTCACTGGCCCAGAATGCTGTACATCTCCCACATTCCTTGATTCTCTAAATTTCCCTTTACCCTGGGTTCATTCTTAAAGAGATAAAAATGTCCATTTCGAATCGGTATTTCATGAGCAATGGATTGAGATCATCTTTGTGATATAAAACATTGTATCATGTATGTGCTCATTCAACACAGTCTGATTAGGTTTCCGTCGTTAAAGGACTGCGATAAGTTGGATTATGTGGGAGCAGGAAATTCGGAACGCGAGTTTTCTTTTGACTCATCTCCCTGAGAAATATTTCTCCTTAATAATCTAAAATTGAAAGAATGACCACAACTCTGTAGCGCCACTCGTAATGACAGACTTGACCGTTATACACTCTAAAGTGGTAATACCATTTTGCAGTTTCCTCACTATTCAGTACGCCAAAGGCCGTTCGAAATCTATCCTAAAAATGGTCTGCTGAACTATACGCATTTCCACTTACCGTTTTACATTACTTCCGTACTTCACAATTGGATCTTCTCTCTTCTTGATCTCGCCTTTCTTTGGCTTTCTAGAAGGAACTTTGTGCCATTTGATCTCTAGATTATTCCAATAAGGGCGCTCTGCTATTTATTCCAAGAGCTTCATCGCTAATGCTTTAACATTCTTCTTTTGAGGAGACAAAGACCAAATATTCAAGGATGTGTCAAAACCTCGATGATTTGCGTCTCATGAAATGAAAATACGCTATGCCTCGGTTTATAGTCTACATCAACTGGATTCCAGATGCCATTCAGAAGTTTATTAGCAAAGTTGGTAAGAAATATCTTTGCACATTTTTTCGGAAAAATATTTAATGGCAAGAAGATATGCCTTTACTATTGGAATAAATTTTGATTAAACTCATTCTACCTCCAAAGCAGTGAATTTAACAGATGCGTAGTCTCAAATTTCAAACACGTGAAATGAAAATTCGACTTAAAGAGTCCTACCACAGGAGATTTTCCTTTCAATAACAAAGAGCAATTTGAACTCCATTCAAGGGATTTTTAGTCCCATAATTGATTAAATACGCTCTTAAGTGGGCATAACATTAGCTACGATGTGATTCACTTCACTAGGAATTTGTGTTGCTATAGGCACCTTTATCGAATAAAAATGTACAGATCAGAACTTATTCCACTCTTATATAAGTATATGGTCAATATTTTCCCTACATAATTCCACGGAATTAGGAAATATAAAATATATACTGGCGCAAGAAAATCTGAAAAAATATCTTAATTAATTATTTTCCCTTTTATTTTCTAAACCTCCACGCTGAACTTCGATGAAATTTAATGCTTGAAATGTTTTTCTTTAACATCTTTTAATTATCCTGTCCTGTAACATGCTTTTGAGAAATATTTTGAAGGATTGATTTACGACCATGTTTCAAACACGATACGATTTCATGTCTGCATGCTACATCCTTCTACTTTGATGCACTACATCCTTCAACTAGTGGAATATTCAATTACTTCGGTTACTATTATCATACAATTCCACCAAATTAAAACTACACAATGAATTTTGAGGGCATTTTTTTGAATCAAGATAGTTACCGCTACAAATCCGACACACTAAAATATCAAGTAATATTTCTTTTAATCTGCTGAAATCTAGGTCTCGAAAGTACATGTGAGATTTCGCTAAATTTCGTGAGGCCAACACCGCTGTATTATGGTAGCTCTCATGTCGGTAGTGTCCCACACACCAACACAATCTAACACATCTCTTACTTCAATGCCAACCGTTTCCTTGCGATCCAACAGGAAAGCTAGGGCAATACAAAAATTCAATACAGTCAAAGGAAAAAAATTGCATCACCAGAAAGAACGGCCTCTACAAAAGAAAAACGGTACAAGGAAACTGAGCCGGAAGGGGGTGGGAAATAAATGGTAGCAAATGAGGAGAAGCCAACCTGAGATATCACCATGGTGATGGATTACACATAATCTTATTCGCTTTAAAAAGTTACCCGAGGAAAGGTAGGGCGTGTAATGACCGAATAAGGGGGGGGGGGTACTTACGTTGGGATTTACTTAACGGTTTTCAAAATAGTGTTACAATGGATAGATGACTAAATAAAGCAAAACGCAAAGGTGAACGAAATGCAGGGGGATGACTGATGATCTTTTTCTTGTCGTTAGCAGGAGGAGATTATCCAAGAGCAAATTGATGAAGCATCAGACGCGATGCTTCCGAGAGTTGTGTCGGCTTGCGATGGAATAACATCCCAATCGCTGGGTTGCGGGCAAATGGAAAATGTACTCTCACTTTTTTGTGATAATCCATTAACCCCAACAATATCGAAAAAACAGGAAATAAAATTTCGTAATTTGAGATTTCGGAGCGTCTATCAATCTCGCGACACCATTTAGGAGGAGAGAGCGGATGATCTTCAAGTCGCGATCGTTCTTACCTGTATGAAGGAAGGAGGTTCTCATCACGCGACACTTTCGCTTCTTTTCGAAATTACCGAATCATTAAGAATCACACCTTGTGCAAAATTTACGTTCTATGAACATGCATCTCGAAAGGTTGGAGTACCTTTCGATGGACAAAAGGTCGAGACATTGCCAAAGTATCACATGGGGAGAGAAGGGAGGTCGTCAGCACTTTGTCCTAATAATCCCAATATGTATCGCGCGAATAAATGGACGCTGACTTCGTAATTTTCAAAATGACGACGGGTTAAGATTTTACTTGATGAGCATAGCGTTATTTGAAGAAAATACTAATGGATTTAATGTTTGACACACACGAATTTTTAAGTCCTTACTTAAGTTCGCTCTCGAGAATAATTATTTCTCAGCATCCTTAAAAAAAGCATTCAAGGGAAATGTATAATATTCACTAAAATCTCCCGTAAGCTCTTTTTCTTTCACGTTTAATGTATTTTATAATAACATAATATGTC